>VZRO01005083.1:98697-113341 GCA_013397915.1 Daphoenositta chrysoptera
AGAGCTCAGGAAGCTTTTGGACAGATCTCTCAGACACACGGTGTGACTCTTGGGAATGTCCTGTGCTGGGCCAGGAGTAGGACTTGATGATCCTTGTGGGTCCCTTCCACCTCAGCATATTCTGTAATTCTGTGGAACAGGCTCTCCAGGGAAGTCATGGAGTGTCCCCCTCTGGAAGTATTCAAAACCCACCGGGACACGTTCCTGTGTAATCTGCTCTAGGTGACCCTACCTCGCCAGGGGGTTGGACTGGATGATCTCCAGAGGTCCCTTCCAACCTTAACTATTCTGTGATTCTGTGATAAAAAGACCACATAAGTCAGGCTTTGTTCTGTGTTCAAACGGGTGAAATTCGCAGATCTAAATGCAAAGCCAACCTGCAGTAGCTCTAGATCTCTAGAAAAGAAGCTATTTTTAAACTGCAGTAGCAATGTGGACTGCATAAATTAGCATAATCTCAGCCTTCACAGATAGTTCTCAGCTGTTTTACTACAAATTAACACTCTGCAGATTCCTCGCTTCTACTAACGTGGTCAATCATGCATTTCATGGGGCTTAAAATCTCCTTTTTCCAGCCTCCAAAACCTCAACGGGCTTTTTTTTTACACTCCTCTTTTCCTTTTCAGAGCAGTACTATCGCAGGCTCAGGTTCCATTACAAATCTCACAAGGTTTTATGTGTAACTGGTGGTTCTGTGGCTGCCTAAATGCAGGACATCCTCCTATTTTCTCAGCTGATGATTTTCTCCTCGTGGGCAGATGGCATGGAAGCGGAGTGCAGATGGAAACCCACAGCCCACAAACTCCTCATTAGAATTTGAAATAGCGCGTGCAGCTCTTCGAGTCTCATCTTCTCTTTAAATTATTCTCAGCAATAGAGGATAAATTGCTGTTTTCAGAAGGCACAGCCAAAAGTAATGATATCTGTTTATAGCTGAGAACCTTCTCCTAACAATGTGACTTCTATTTTCACAAGTTTTATTAAAATCCATAATTCGTTACCGGAAAGGACTTTAAATCGAGTATCTTTTGCTTTGATTCAAGTATTACCTTAAGAAGAAAGATCAATAAGAAAAAAACCAGATCACACATGCATGAAGGTTTAGAAGTCCCCCAGTTAGCTATTTAAGGTAATTCATGGCTCCAGGTATCACTTTACCTGAGCTGCTTGGAATTAGGATGGGTTTATCTCTGCAGAACACCTGTGAGATAAGGGAGCTGCTGGTGATGAACTGCAGCAGGCAGCAAGGAGGTGACAGTGATGCTGATGGCCTGTGGCTCCCAGAGTCACCCTGCATCCTCCCTGCCCTTTGGGACTGAAACCCCTCCTGGCAGAACGACAGACTCACCCTGCATCCTCCCTGCCCTTTGGGACTGAAACCCCTCCTGGCAGAACGACAGACTCACCCTGCATCCTCCCTGCCCTTTGGGACTGAAACCCCTCCTGGCAGAAAGGCACGGCTCAAAATGAGGGNGGTGACAGCGATGCTGATGGCCTGTGGCTCCCAGAGTCACCCTGCATCCTCCCTGCCCTTTGGGACTGAAACCCCTCCTGGCAGAAAGGCAGGGCTCAAAATGAGGGTGCCATAAAAACCAGTCTTATCATTTCTTCAGACTTTTCCACAGCATGTCCAGCCTGGTGGAACTGGCTTTCCTAACCTTCTGATCAGTTGGAAAAGTCCTAAAAACAGCAAAATAAAAATATCTGTGGTGGAAAATAGCAAGGAATGAAATAATAAGCATTAGAGGTCAAGCTTGGATCCCTGAAAAGTTTATATTAACCAATGGAAAAGCATTAAAATAAATAAACCTATCCCTTAGCTATAAAAAGAAAACAAACAATACTTGAGACACCCAAGTGACATGGTTGGTGAGGATTTACAAACTCACAGACAGCTCTCACACACAGCATAAACTAAAAGTTGGCTAATTTGCTCCTGTTCCAGAAGCCTGGAGTCAGACTTGATAAACACAAATAGCCTCGTTTGCTCCAAGTTTTGACCTGGTGCCTGACAACCAATTACTAAACCACACTGCTCTACCTCAGCTAGAAAGGAACCTTCTAACCTGCCTCACAGAAGGGTTTCTGTCTGTTTAAAGGATGGATACATGTTGCTTAACTATATTTTCAGCCTGCAAGAGTAAAGGCTTTTTCTCAGATGGCTGAATTTAATTGCATATTATACATCAAAAACATTCAGATGTTCAACCTGGTTGTGATATACATCTACTACAACATAAATTATTTGCTTGTATAATGCAGGGCTATAATCTTCCACAGCATGCAGGCATGCTCATGGTCTTACACAGGGACAACACAAGAGGAAAGAATGAGACATTTCATCAGCAAGGACAATTTGTCTCGCTCACATTCACGGAAGAAGATTATGGGAGGTCATCTTCTTAGAGGTTTCCCTTTCAGAACTCAAAAAAAGACAATAATCAGTTTTCACTAGGGAGGACTTGTCCTTTCTCCTGTAGCACGTGGCTTTCCTGTCCCACCCACCAAACACAGCACTGATATCAATGAGTAACGACATGGTATTGTCTTGCACAAAGGTTTATAAAGGGTAATAGAAATGCTCAAAGTTGAGAGGCAACCCTTAAGGACCTACCCGTGTGAAAAGAAACTAACACACATTTTATCTCCAGCTTAATGGCTTGAACTTGGAACTGATCAGGGTTTCCAAAAGTGACCATTTGAAACGGTTGTTTCACGAGAAAACTCAGCTCAAGCTTGACAGAATAAAGAATTTCCAGAGGAAGAGAAAGCTCCATTTTCAGTGCCTTAAGGAAGGCCTGATTCTGTAAAGTCCATCAATATCCCACAATTATCACCCAAAGGAACGTTCAGAGTCTTTAGCATAAGCAGCTGATCACCCAGGGAAAGGCAAAGAGAATTTTGGCAGAGGATGAGATACTGTGCCAGCATTTCTGATGCAGTAACAGTGACCCTACCACACATCTGTTTCTCTGTGAGAGGCTGAATCTGCCTGTGACAAGGTCAATTTTGAGAAAGGTTGGTATTAAAAGATTATGCTCCCTCCATCCTCTCACTGAGGTTATGCTAATTATTTCAGGGGAGCAAAGGAATTATTTGATCCTCCAAGTCCTCCTTTCCTCACAAGGTGACTCTGGCTGCTGGCACAGCACCCAGAGGAATGGCACAGCATATCCTAATTCCATAATTGTGGAATTAGCTATTTCCAACCTTGAAATTTAACCTTAAGAAATTGAGTATGCAGTAATCCACATAATCCAGGCCTCTACACCTGTCCCTCTTCCAACTAATCTCACCACCCTTCACCATGACACATCTTAATTTAGAGTCCTATCTGCTAAGGTCAGTGTGTAAGTGGATGCTCAGGAGTTGCAACAAGTATTTGTCACACGGTGGGACCGATTGCTTTGTGAACTCTGCAAGACACAGAAATACCAGCAGCAAGCAGAGCCCTCGGACTGCCACACACAAATGATCTTTACAAACGTTCCAGGGAGCAGCAAGGAGAAGGGACAAATAAATAAACAAATAAATACGTGTAGCGTAGCCCTGGATAATGCGATCTGCTGGTATTAAGTTTTCTCCTGAAGGAGTTAAGTATATACCAGCTGCTCTACATTAAACCGAGCTGGCATTTTAAATCATGCAAATTAGCTGAGCTCCCATCCGTTTCGGCCAGCGTTTAGCAGCGTTGCTGTAAACGATGCAAAGTCCTGGCCAAACCAAGCCCTGCCATTTCAGCTGCTCTCAGGGAGGAGAGGAGGAGGCAGGGGGGTAGTGGCTCTGAGTGATGCTGCAGCTATTCACAAGATGGCTTGCAAGAGCCTCCTTCCACCACAGGGATTGTCTGCACCACCAAAACGCACCCATGTGCATGGAAAGCCTGGGGCTTTTAGCTGTTGAAAATCCATTTATGTACGCTACTAAGAACCACAGAAAAATTATTTAAAATTCAACTGTTTGCCAGTGGAACACTGGAATTTCAAATCTCTCCTTGGTTAATGCTGCACAAAAAACACTGAGTGGATCTGACAGGTCATCGGCTCAGAAATGCTGACGCAGCAGCCAAGGGTGGCATCAGTCCCCTCCATCACGTCCAGCACCAGTGGACATTTCTCAGACTGTGCAGGGAAGAGATGAAAATCTGTGTTTATTCAACACAAAACCCTCTTCTGCTGAATCTGAGAGCACTCAGGAGGCAATAAAGAGAGCCAAATCTTCCTTAGTTCACACTGTTGTGGCCAAGAGATTAAGTTTCAGCACAAAGCTGAAATGGTGAAAGGAGAGTGAAGGATCTGATATTAAGAAGCCTAGGAGCTCCACAGACTTTTAAAAATTATTATTTCAGGTTCCTTGTTGACCTGCTCAACAAGGGGAAGGTGGAATTGATTCTTGTGTTAAAAATAAGGTAAACTCCCTTGCTAATCCAACATGATAAACCAAGCCACCAGGGGTGGTGACCCATGGGCACAACATCCCACCACACAATCCTGCATCTGTGTGGTTGCACCACTGACCACTCCACGTGGTCCAAACCCTACCAGGGAAAGGCCAAAAGGCATCTTACAGGCAGGGAAGGAAAAATCTACATTGCTGCAGTGTGGGAAGTTGGTATCTGACTGCTTGGAAACAGGATCCTAGGCAACCACCGCTCTTCCCTCTTGAAACGCAGAAAGCAGTTTGATTCAGTGAAATAAAGCAAATTCATTACATTCCCCTGGAGAGGCTCTGTAGGGATGAACAGGATACTGGTGCCTCCCCTTTCCAGCTCCACATTAGAGGACCTGGCACCTTTCTGCCAGCTTTCTTTGGCAGTGTCCATCTGGCACATCACCACGAGGAGGTGGATCAGAGGATCAGACCCCTGTGTGCTGCAGAGCCCATCCCGGAGGAGTAAGATGCAGCAATGCCAAAAATACTCCTTCCCAAAATAATCCGTCCCAGTTAAGCTCCAGACAAGTCTGGAATACATGTGGCTGTCCTGAGAAGCAGACTGACCCCTGATTATGGAGCAGGAAAAGCAAAACCCATTTCTAAGCTATTGCATCAAATGGTCAATGGCTTTGATCTTGAAACAACACGTGACATTTCTCGATCAGTTTTGAAGACTTAAATATCCATAGGGCTCTGGCAAATGGAGAATAATTTAAAACGGAATCAAATTTGTCTTACCAGACTGATCCATTAATTATGGTCTCCACCAGCTGCAATCAAAGTTGCACATTGATCTTTGTGGATCAAAATGTCAGTACTGAAGTTACCTGTAGTTTCCAACAGTGGGCATGGCTCAAGTAGAGATGGCTAAAGAAAAAGGGAATCTGCTTCTAAATATTTGTTTCAAAAGATACAAGTGTAACAAAGTCTCAGTACCCATATTCACCCTAAAATGGCACACAAACTAGATCAGCAACATGAAATCCCACCAGGGTATTCATTTTGTTCTACCAATAGGCAAGTATATAGAATTAATAAATGGCAGAAGAAGACAATATAATAATTGTTGCTCAGCATTTCCAGCAGAAGATAAGCAATCCTATCAGAGAAGATCCTCTCATTGCATGAAACAAAAAGGTATTACAAGAGCAGTCTTCACAACTGAGACATAAAACATATAAAATCACAATTCCAGCCTGTCGCACGCCTCTTCCACTTCTCCCCAGAGCAAAGCATGGGTGTCCTCAGACAGCTCTTCTAGAAGATGCTCTTCCTAAAAAACTCTGAAAAATCTACCTGCTTTGGCTGAAAGGCCTCGTCAGCTCCCACAGTGTTATTTGGGAGATGAGGGAGAACATGGAAATGGTCAGGGAAGTTGGGTCAGTCCTTTTTTTTGGAGAAGGTGTAACCAAGCCAAGAAGAGCCCAGCACTGAGAAGAGCTCCTGCAGCACCAGAGACCAAGCCAGCCTGTCAAGGGCTGGTTTGGGGTTCCTGTTTATTTATGGATTATATCCTGGATATGCATAACTAGCTCACTTCATCCAGCAGGTGACACAAACATCTCTGGGTTTCTCCAAGAAGGCTTCACAGCCCAGAAAAGCCAAGGCACTTTTGGATTATACCACAGCTGTCATTACATAAAGGACAAGACAGAAGAAATGGACCAATATTAGTGACAGGACAGGTAAAAAAAAGACAATTAGGGACTCCTTCCAACTGTGAAAGACAGGATATGGCAATTTGTAGCCACAGCTGTAGAGACAAAAAAAATACACACAAGGAAAAGGACTTAAGGAAACCTCCAAGAGATGAACACAGGCTAAAAAATGCAAGTAAACAAGACACTGTCAAAATATGTTGATATGACAGTCCAAAACTCAACACGCACAGGGGAAAAAGTCCTGGTAAAAGTGCATTTTCAAATACAGAAGTTGGGTATTTTTTTCCTTTCAGGCATTGTTTTCCCACACATTGCTTCCAATTCTAAAATAACCCAAAATTAAAATGAAAAATAATCCAAGGATAACACACCTAAAAATACTTTTAAGAGGCAAAAAAAAAGGTGGAATCAGACTAAAACTTCAGATCTCAGTCTGTTTTAAAATAAGAAGTGACCTGTTTTCTCATTTATTTTAATAGGTGGTTTATTTGTTTTAAGTTTTAGCAGTTATTTCCATGCCTATGCTTTGCAAAACTGAAGAAACTGAGACTGTTTCCACAAACTATTTCAGAAAAAACAATTTACAGATAAAATTAGAGGCATACAACTAAGTGCCAAGTGTTTGACTGAATTCCAGTTCTTGGTGAATGGAAAACCAGCAGCTTCCTGTTACAAAATGTACCAACAGTTCATGTCTAATAATACACATAATATCTAACCATTTATATACTTCAAATATAGATGTTTCTAAAAATAATATTAAAACAGGGTATTTTTAGCCAGGTGAATTTCTCAGGAGAATGAGATTCTACAGTTTGCTGCAAGGAAAAAATGGATTAATGGGTTAAAATTTTAAGTGCATCTCTCGATTTATACCAAAATAAAAGTAGAAGGTTTAGCTCCAAATCTTCATGAAGCAAAAAAACCAAATGGGAAAAAAGGTCAAGAGCAGAACACACATCCTTTCATTAAAGGCCCGGCTATTGCTTAATTCACAAATGTATCTTCTTAAACAGCACTTAAAATATTTATTCTGTTGCAAATTTGGAAAGCTCAAGCAAAATAATTCTTGTTTTAAGCACCTCCTTAATTTTTTCCACTTTGGTACGAACAGGGAACTTGTAGGCTAGAAGCATTAAAATACTCTACAAATTGCTCAGAGATTTAAATCTAGTGGTGAGACAATCTGGAAAGTGAAATTACAGAGTAGACAATGTATCTCAAAGGACTCTTAAAAGGAAATTAAAACCAGCCAATACCAACCTGCAATTTCCAAAACCCAGAGCTTAATCCACACTATCTCAATAAATAAAGGCTTTCTTTTTCTGATACCCTCTGGATAGGCAAAAAGAACACAAGTGGTGTTGGTCGCATAATTTTATTTCTTTTTGGTACTTCTCAGACACTTGAAACTTGGGAAAGGCTCGTTATTTGTTTGTCAGACCCCTTTACAATTTGATTTTTTTTTTCTTTTTGAGAACTAAAGCTCAGGTTCAGTGCCAGCAGATTTCAGAAGCAGTATCTGTTGTGCTCCTCTACCAATATCCTAATAACCTCTTTCTGCTCGGGTGTCACCGTGCATCAAGCGTCACAGCAGAAGGTGACAAAAATCACTTGCTAAAACAGGGACAATGAAAGTGAGAGCGTTCACTAAAGAATTTCAACTTCATGGAGTAAACTAGCAGTTTCAAGGACAGAAGGAGAACACATGGACACCATATGCATGAGCATTTTGAGCTGTTAACAAGTAGCAGCAAAGGAGAAAGATAATCTAGTATCAAGGGACTAGCTGGTGATTTTCTATAGAACTGCAGACTTTCTGACCTTGGCTAAATTTCTTTGTGCCTCAGCCACCCATTTAATAAATGCTCTCCATAAAATAAGAACAATACCCCTACCTCCAAGGGGTGCTCTTAGGTTAGGCATATTCAAATTTTCAAGCCAGATAAATAGATAGACTGTCAGAAGTAAGAGGGGAAAAAAAAACCCCATTTTCCAGTATGATAAAAAACCAAATGGAACTTTAAGTCCAAGTAACCCTTTGCACATTCTAAATGAAAACCCAATGATTAAAGAACCTCCTGAATTTATAGTGCAATGTTACACCTGTTGTTCAAATGCAGGGCTTTAGAAAAGGTAGCTCTTTACATGAAAAGACAAATCACTGAAAAATCCACGTAAATAATCAAAATAAAAAAACTTCAGAATTGTGTTCTTGTTTTCTATCTGGGAACACTTTATCTGGAGCAACCTCCCAACAACTAAATATTTCTCAGTATGTATCTAAAAATACATTAAACCCAGTGTAATCATAGCTAGAAGAAGAATTTGGCTATTTAATAGCCTCAAATTGTTTACAGTGTGTAAAAAAATGCCCATCATAAAGGAAGATACAGCACAGGCCTTTTTGTAGGAATGTACTTAGGTACATAACTATAATATGAACAAGCTCCTTAGTGCCAATTTAACATTTATTTTGTGCATATGTATTTTGATAGCCTGAATCTATAGCTTTTCCTAGCTTTTCCCTACTTCAGTAAAACCTATCCTTTGTTCACATCCTAAACACGACCCCATTTGGTTTCTTCTAATTGCAAAAAGCAATCTTTAATGCGAAAGTTATCAGTATGATTGACCACAATCCTCATAATTTCATTTATAATTAAGCTCAGCAGTCGTAGTGAGACCAAATTTCACACCACTGCAGCAGCTCACGCGATGGCACTGAAACCAATCGATGTTCATCTGACTTTAGATTGGGTCCAGATAAAGATTTTCTTGATCCCCATCCCTTCTGCAAGCTGGCTCAGCATTAGAACTGTGAAACCCAGTATCACACACAAAAATGGCTAATGCATGTGAGAAGGGAAGGCATAATTTCTCTGCAATATCCTCCATTAATCTTTCCCTCGATGAAGCTTCACATTAGCAAGACAGTGATAGGGAGGTTTAAATGGTTCCTGGTAAAGTTAATTAAAATATAGAGAAGTAATTACTAATATCTGAACTATGTGGCTTCATTTGGATTGCTAATGGCATGGGCACAAGGGGAGTGAGGCAGAGAAGGGAAACTGAGAGCCAGCAGATCATGGGGCACGTGGGGCTCATCAAACAGTTCAGCCTAAATTTGAAGTGTGGAAAAATACTGGAGGAATCTATTAAGTTCATCAGTTTGAGAGCAGCACAGAGCCGACTGAAAAACTCCCTGGAATGTGCCAGCAGTGTGCCACTAACCTGGGAATGGCTATCCACTAGATTTATTTGCAGGGAGTTGTAACAGAGCTTCCATACCCTTGTCATTACTGGGACCACAAAATGGGCAATGAGGAAAAAACCAGAGATGTTTTTAAATTCAACAGGTGTGGAAAATGCTTTTGGAGCACACCCCGGACGGAGATGATGGAGATGATCTTGACAAATTAGACAAGAAGAACTAAATCACTAGGAGAAAAATCTAGTGTAAGACTGAAAAATAGGGACATCTGGAGCACCTCAGAACTAGACCAGCCCAGATCCAGGCTGCCCAACTCAACAAGATGGTCCCACAAACTGGGAAAGCAAAATGAAGAAAAATCTAGCTGAGCAAGGTAGCTTGATTTCAGACAATGATATCTAACCAGTTTTGAACTAAATTCTTTTTCAAAAAAGGGAGTCTAGGCAAACTGAAAAGAGTTCAGTAGACAGCACAAGGAGTTGCAAGAGTTCCAGAAATCTTAGGCTTTGCCTAGTGCAGGGAAAGAGAAAAGTGAGGGAGAACATCACACCCAGTGAGCAGCTGCCTGCCATGCCCACCAGGAGAGGGCAACTGTCTGCTTTTCAGCAAATGAATATTGCAAAGACGTTTGCACAGAAATACCAATTCCTACCCCCACCCCTCCCGGCCAAACTAAGCACAATTACAGGTAATTGCTGAACACACATACTTTAAACCCAGCTTAAACAGATATCTCTTAACTTCAAGTGTTTCAGTGGAAGGGTGGGACCAACCATTTAGCAAGGTCCTGGTGCTTTTAGTGTTGCTTCAGTTACTGCAGGTGCAAACAGTGATTATTTTTTAGGTTCTCTGGAGAAAGAAAATCAAGAAGCTGGAGAATACAACATAGCAGCAACAAACACAGTAATTAAATGCATGATCTCCTTCAGTGACATTCACAACAGCATGGCAGCAGACTGTGTGCCTGCAATGGCACCTTCCTTCTTGCATCTGCACGAACAATCACACCATGCCCACGGACTCCTAATTGGCAATGACTTCTTTCTTAAATAACTTATGCAAATTTAGTAGCCAAATGCATCCGGCTTTTTCAGAATCACTGAGAAATACCGTTTTGTAGATGAGAGATCACAATCTTGCCATCTACGCGACGGAAGTTTCTCTGGTAACAAAGTTAAATATTTCCAAAACAATTCTCTCTAAATATGGGTACAATTTATTGGCGGTGTTTTCAAATTAGACAAAATAAGCACCAGTGCAACAGTCGGATACTGTTGTGCACAACACAGGGGATTTAATATGGAAAAATAGAGTGTGTATATCAGTAACAGTAAAATAGGAATGATACTGCCATGATTCATCGACCTAAGATTTCCGACTAGCATTTACAACGGGCTTGATGCTAAAACCCTCAGACCTTTCTTTGGAAAGTGCCTCTGAAATACTCTGAAGTATGCTTTTTATAAATTGCACAGCATTTTAAAAAACACACTGCCCTTATAAGGCCTTAAGGCATGAAACTTCCAGTTACTATAAAATCCAGCTTACACATGTAAAACCATATCAAGAGGAACAAAATTAGCAAAACATTTATAAGTTTTCACTGATACCACATTTGTGAGTGGGACATCTTTATTTACAGCTTTTTTTTTTTTAATTCGTACTTTAATGAATACCACCTGCAGTGCTCATGTTCTCTGAAGAATCAGGTTCAAGAAAGGTACCACCTGGCACCAAAAAAGCTCACGAAGATTTGCAGTGGTGTGTAAATGGCTTGAACATGCTAACCCAGCATGAGAACATGGTCTGGTATCCTCACATGGTGGCTTCTGGACTATGCACTAGACACAGCCAGAATAATCAGAATAATCAGTCAAATAAGCCCCTAAATTTTGTATTATGTAGTGCAAAAATGACCCATTTCAATGGGATTAAGAACAACTCCTTGAAATACTCCCAGAACCAAGAGAATTGATCCAAGTGATACAATCTCTTTCTCATTTTCCCTCTGCCCATACAGGAGGATATTATGTCCTTCCTTGTGGGCTAAAAATTCTGCATAGGGACCAAGCTCTACAGAAGACAGGTGCCAAAACAATCGGCACTGGTCCAGGTTGTGGATCCAAACTCTGAATTCTTAAGATATTAAGAATATAACTTCTTAAGATATTAAGAATATAACTTCCCACCCTCACAGGTGATGCCAGGTGCCTGCACAGTAAAATGGTGAGGGTCACATTTGTGCTTCAGATAAACCAGCCAGAGAAGCAAAGCAATCACCCTCAAGATTCTCAAGATGTTCAGAATTGGTGCAGTGTTCAAGACTAAACCTTACCAGACACATTCTCAGAAAGCTCTTCTATACCTGAATGCAGCTGAAGGTCTTCCAAGACAAAAGTGCTGCTGACATATCACCTGGCAGCTGTCCATCCATCCTGTTCCTCCTCCCTTGGCAGGGAGGAACAGCAGGGAAAGGAACGAAGAGTGCCCTTGATGAAGCACATCTGGAAAAATCTCCCTCTAGATACGGACTGGCATTCCAAACTACCACCTTGAATGGCAAAACCCTGCATTGCTTTTGTGAGCACAAGGATCAGAGCTGGATCAATGAGAACAACAAAAAATGACTGTGTTTATTCAAGATAATAGACAGTGAAAAAAGCCTCACTGGTTCACACCTTAAAAGGTGCTGGTCATCTGCTCAGACTGCCAGCCAGAGGAGATTACTGAGAATGCAAAGCTTGAGATTTCTCCTGCTGTTGGAGTAATTAAAAATGTAAAATTATCTGACATTTCTTTAGCCAAAGTCACTCCCTGTTCAAGTATAACAAGTTAGCATCAAGACCCTTTCATCATCAGGCTACAAAAAATGGGGTTTGTTCACATCACAGTAAGGGTTAAAAGCACCATAGTGTTGCCCTTACTGCTGCAAACAGCTCCCACTGGCAGGATCTCTGTGAGCATAATCTGTTACAAGATGAAAAAGTGTTTCTGAATAACAACCACTCTTTCAGCAACGTGGATTTCCATGCAGAAACCACGGCAGGTGTGAGAGAAAGAGCAGCAGATAATGAGATTTTGCTGACGTTTCATAATCACAAGGACAGACTCAGGCACAAGTGAGAGAGAGCACTCGATTCTCTTGTAAGGGCAAGATGTGATGCACAGGTCGGTCTGTCTGCTGCCACTACCCTGCATGGATGCTTGGCTGCCTCCTTTTCCTGCTCTCAGTCCCTCAGGAGCTGCTCCAGTCATATCTGTCTGGCCTGAGCAGCCCAACACGTCACCCTGTCTACCAGCAACGAAAGTGCAGCACATCCTGAAATCAGGGCACGCGGTCAAACATGCCCAATCAGTAGGCACGCTCCTCTGAAGGGAACAGGGTTACCAGGCCACAGATTTCAGAATCTAGGTGGTAGGGATGATCCATTAGCCCTCGAAGAAGGAAAAAAGCAGGTGAGCATCTGTCATCGTTTCCCTCTCTCAGCATAATGGTATCACCTTCCACCGGGCTCGGATATTGGCAGAAGCAGCGTGTAAGGTACGTGGCTGTTGCCAAAATGCATCGCAGGGCTGTAGAGCCATCTCTGTGCCCCAGCAATGAATTGTGCTTGCTGCAGCAGCCCATCTGCTCGGCTGCCTCTGTAGCACAGTAACACACACGCCGTGCCCACGCCTGCAGAGCTCAGCGGGGCACGGCAGCGCAGGGCAGTCCCAGCCATGCTGACAGCCTCACCCTGCCCACAGAAATTAAACCAGCTGAGGGACGGGCGTTTCTCCTCCTCTACAGCAAGCAGCATTTATAAAAATACATGAGAAGACTGACACAGGTTAAAGGGACACCTAAAATGTGTGTATTGATGATGTGCTGCATCTATGATGTCATGCACATACAGCATTATACAGGCAATTCCACTTAAGTGTTCATTTCCTACATAATCTGTTTAATTCAGATGCACTCAATGACATGCATATTGTAATCTAGCATCGAGCACTGCCTCCCATTCACTCCCCACACAGCCACAAACACAGAATGCTCACACAACTAGTGCTCTGGTACAGTACATGACCAAACACAAAACACATTCATGACAACCAGCAATCTCCCCCCAGCCCGGGCACACGAGCCAGCACCTACAGAAAGCACACAAAGAACACACCCCACAAACAACATCTCTACCATCTCCCTCCTGTAAATGCCCCCGAGTTCAAGCAAAGGCAACGGAGAAGGCAGCACAGGCAAGCAGCACACGCAGCCCCATCCCTCAGCACCCCACCATCAGCCCCATCATGCTGACAAAATTACACATGCCACTATGTGGAACATAAAACATCCCACCGCTGCAGACAGATGTTAGCACACACACACACACACATGCACGTCCCTTCTCACACTGCTATTTACCCCAGAAAACCTGCTGCACACTCTCAACGCAAAAATAAACTCTCACATACACCTCCCCGGTATTTGGTGCCTGCTGACCTGTGTGTCAAATCCATTTTCTACCGAGCTACTCTTCCTTGCTGGGAGGCCATCTCCTGCGTTTTCTTGTCCATTGGAAGACTTGAGAGGAATCTGGCTGGAATACAATGGCTTCGTCACCTCCACCTTGTTCCCAAACTTCAGGTAACAGGGCTGTGGGATGGTCCTGGCCGTTGGGACATGCAGGATTGGAGCAGCGCTGTGTACGGGTTTAGGTAGTCCCGATTTCATTTTGGAGGCTACCAGGATGGCTGGCATTTTCTCTTTCTGCTTTCCTAACACGTTTCTGTCAGCAGCAGCAACAGCAGAGACAGCAGGCAGGGAGAGAGAAAAGGACACGTTGGGGAAGCTGTTCTACTCTAAAGCAGCCTGGTTACTGCAGAGATCTCCAAAATCAGCTTAGAATTTAAAATCGACAATAAAGCCAATTTTAAGAAACTTAAAAAAAAAAAAAAAAAAAAGAAAAGGAAAGGAAAAAAGAAAAGAAGAAAAAAAAAAATCACACCACTTTCAGCCTAAAATATCGCCCAGCTTTATGCCAGCTTTCCACCTGTTTCCTCTAATTTTATTTTCAGTTCTTTACCACTGTCCTCTTTCCTATTTCTGCTATGTAACTTGCTCCTTCCGTTCTCTATCTGACTCCTGCAGTTTTCTTCCCTGGAAATGAGAGACTTTCACTCCATTATCTTGTCACTGCATCTCCAAAGTGAGGCAGCCTTTGGAATAAAAAAAAAAAAAAGGAACCTGCTGCTGCATATGCTTCCCCTTCCGTACGCACTAGAGAGTGAGCGAGCAGGATTTCCAGCTTAAGATGTCTTTCTTCAGTCTTAGCCAAGAAGCAGATGTAGCTTA
>VZRO01005083.1:114522-154730 GCA_013397915.1 Daphoenositta chrysoptera
AATTCAAATCAAAACACCTGGAGGTGAGTCATTGTTCGTGGCTGTTCGGGAAGAACTCCCGCTGCCAGCATCAACAGGAATTTGAATAAGCGCAGTGAGTAATCCGGCCCTATTATAGCAACACTTGGCTATGGGGAGGCTTTCAGTGTCGCAGGTTCCTCCTCACGCTGCTCGGTGGATGCCAGGATCCGTCAGAAGCGCCGGATCCCCCATTCCTGTTCATCCTGGCACATTCCAGAGCTGCACATATTCCTCTTCCTGCACACACCTGCACCATCCCGGGCAGTGAAGATTATCAGAGTGCAAATCAAGGCACCAAGAGATGCTTTCAGACTGTATGGGGGGGCTCAGCACCAGGATATGCAGTGCCACAGTGCCCGATTTTCAGCTGGTCTGTAAGGGCAGGCCAAGGCTTTGACTTCTCCCTCACTACAAGAAAGACATGGAGGAGCTGGAGTGAGTCCAGAGAAGGGAATGAAGCTGGGAATGGAGCACAAGTCTGATGAAGAGCAGCGGAGGGAGCTGGGGGGGCTCAGCCTGGAGAAAAGGAGGTTCAGGGGGACCTTCTTGCTCTCTACAACTACCTGGAAGGAGGTTGTAGTCAGGTGGGAGTTGGGCTCTGCTCCCAAGTCACAAGTGACAGGAAGAAAGGAAATGGCCTCCAGTTATGCCAGGGGAGGTTTAGATCATATATTAAGTAAAATTTCTTCACTGAAAGGATTGTCAGGCATTGGAACAGGCTGCTCAGGGAAGTGTTCAAAAACACATGGATAGGGCACTTGGGGGCATGGTTTAGTGGTAATATGGTAGAGCTAGGTTAACAGTTGGACTTGATGATCTTGGAGGTCTTTTCCAACCTTAACAATTCTATGATTAATAGGGAGGGTGTCTCAGAATGATATTCACAAAAGCAACATGAGACATGGAAGCAAAAGGTGCATTTAAATCACATCCTCATCACAGTCCCAGTTAATTGCTTTATATCCCAAGTAGGGCCGCTTCCTTCAGCTCCTTATTCCCACCTCATCCACCCCCCAAATACTGCACCCTCAAACCACTGCCTGGGTGGAAAGGACAAGAGTGATCCCAGCAAGGAGAGAGTGGTTTGGGTTGGAAGGGATCTTGAAGATCGTCCAGTTCTAATCCCCCTGCCATGGGCAGGGACACCTTCCACTATCCCAGGTTGCTCCGAGCCCCATCCAGCCTGACCTTGAACACTTCCAGGGATGGGACATCCAGAGAACAATGAACCTACACTTGAAATATCTGAAATTCACACTGGCTGAAGCTACTCAGCAGGACAGAGGAAGCCCAGGCTCACTGCCCCATCCAGGCTGTGAGCAGTGCTCAGGGAAGGAAGGTTCAATCATGCTCAATCACTCATGTCAAGGGGAGCTGGGACCTGCCTATTTAACACTCTGTCTTTTGAGGAAGTTTTAAATGTGCAAACCTCAGGTTTTTAGATCTGACACTCTTTCAGATAGAAAAATGAGGCATTTCTTGGATTGTATTGTAGGTGTCTCCAGGATGAAGACAGCATTGCTGGATCCTTTTGCAGATGTCACCTTCAGTGACTTACCCAAGGTTACACAGTGACTTAAGTGGCAGAACTAAAAATTTAATTCAGAAATTGTGCTCTACTTATTATAAAGTACTATTTTTCCTCAGCGTTGCAATGTAAAATGTAATTCAAGTTCCCACAGTACACATAAAGCTCACATGCTGAGTTGTGGCTGTTACTGGGATTTTTCAGCACATCTGCTTTCACGTGTACCAGTTCTGCAGGCTGTTTTGTAGTAACTAAAAAAGGGTAAATTTTATGGTAGCTGTTTTCTTTAAGTAACTGCTTCCATCTCAATCTCTTTATCCACCCATTTCAGATGGAAAAATGCACATCCCTCTTCATCCATCTCATTGAGATGCCACCGAGACAAATCTTCTAATGTTCTGTCATAACTGTGCACAATGTCAGCTTAAACGCAGCTATATAGAAAATTTCAAAACCCTACAATTCGATAAAGAAGGTAAATTTACCATCTGAGAGGACTGGTAGTCCTTGGAGCAGAAACGTGTCAAATGCTCCAACACCAATTCCATCGTTCCATGCTGAGAACTCAGCTTTGCTGGCTAAGAGAAGGTTGGACTCCAGTGTGAACATCTTGGAAAAGATCCAGGCCCAAAAACCAGGCTAATTTTAGGTCTGTAATAAAATATAGTAAGGTTTAAAAGCTATTAGAAGATCTAATTGACAGCTTTATGTTCTGTTCTTCTAAAACTTACACGTTTTATGAGGTTCAGGCCACCAATCCCTGCTGCACCCAACTCACCAGTTTTTGTTGTTCTGTTTTTATCTTGGAAAACTGGCTAGGTTACAGGATACCAAAACTGCCACAAAGTTGATTTGACCAAAAGAAAAGGATTCCTTTCATTGCTCCTTTAACAATTATGGAATCTGATCCTTTGATGACAGTGGATTGAATATTCCACAGTTCCTTTGGACACTTCAGGGAACCTTACTGATTTCTCAGTGTGCAGTCCTGCCTACTGAGGATGATGTCTTCTGAATACACTCAGTCTATGATCCTGACAGTTATTTTGCCAAATCAGTAAAATGGGCACATTCTTCACCAAAGCTTTAATGTGAATTCCTGATAACACACTTGAAGAGTGACCTGGAATTACTGCTTCTTTCATGGATTCAGTTTGCATCTAATAATCCTTTGTCATCTAAAAACTGGGGGAGTTTTTATGCTATACAGATTTCACTTTGTATATCTAAACAGCACGGCATAAAGGCACTGAAATGCAAACTGCTGTATCCAGTGGCAGTGCAGTCACACCGTGAGATCATAAATTACATCACATTACAGGCATTATCTGCAAAGATGGGCAACATCAATTCTGGTCTGTCTTTGGAAGTGACTCGTCTTTGGGTTGTCTGGATTTTTTGTTTTGGTTTAGTTTTGGGTTGTTTTTGTTGTTGTTATTGTTTAATAAATTCATTTCAATCTGTTTTTAAGGCTAGGATTTTTAAAAGAAACTATTTATCTTGGACAGTCAAAGGGATCTGGGAACCTGTCTCTCACCTTCTTTGAAAAGCCCAACCAATTTTCCCTTCCCTTGTTTTGAATCACCCAAATTTCTGAGTCTAAACTACAAGTAATGTTAAAAAGGAGGCAAATTATCTAAAAAACCAAGAGCTTTATTCCTTCCCAGAAACGTTGGATAAGCCTCTGACTAGGAGAAATTCCCTTGCAACTTTAAGTCTGATGAGTATCTTTGCCTGAATAACCACAACATCCCCCCCTTATCTGCCTTATAGTCCAGGGAGTATCCACCCTCTCCCTAAATGGGGGAATATGGAAGGAAAAATGCTGTAAACAAGCACTTTACTTCCCTGTTAGGAAAAAAAAAAAAAGCAAAATACAATGAAACCACAATAAACCCTACTGATTTGGCTTACACAGCTGATTTTGAAGCTCAGAAAGTATCACTGCTTTGGACTCAAGCTGTGGCTGCTCAGCACCATGTAGTGTCAACTCAAGTGCCAAAACTCTGGTGTTGAGAACTGGCTTAATACTCTCAAAATTTTATTGAGCAGGCTCATGTGAACTCAAGAACTTAACACATCAGAGGAAACTATTTGAATGCCCTGTAGTTCAAGGGCTCGTAGGCAAGTCAGCACATTGCCCAAAACAAAGCCAGCAAACAGAACAAAAGCCCAGGGTTGACTGCTCTTGAACAGAAGATCTTTATGAATGAGATGAACGTTTCTGGAACAGTAAAACCATTGAAGCTGCCTCCACAGCTCACACACTCCCAATTAACAACAGAACAGAGTCTCTACACCCAAGCGGAAGGAAAATTCATGTATGGATTGCATGTGGGTAGTGCAAGTAAAATTAAAAGCTTGATGAAATGTAGCAAAAGATCAGAGAATCAGACCTTCCTTTCAACTCGTGGTGAATATTCATCCTCAACGAAGCTAAATGTTACATTAGCCTAAATGGAAAAACCATGTAGAACTATGCTATCAATTAGAACACCTCATTAGCTGGGGTGGTGATTCAGAACTGCTGATGGAACTGAACTCAAGGCTTGAAAATACCTTGATCAACGCTATCGTCGGCTTTTAGGCATTAAGGATGCACCTGTAATCTCCCAGAAAAATCATTTCAAGCCGAGGTGAGTATCCCTAAAATGTCATCAGAGTGTCAGAATCAGAGGGCTTAATTGTACTCCCAAACCCCTTCTCATCAAGCTCTACTACTGCCAGGCAGCTGTCCTATAGACCGTGGGCATGTTCAGCTTTGGCACAGCTCCATCAACTTAAGTGAAGTTATGACAGGAATAAATAGGGATCTATTTTTGGTACTGCAGGCATTTTGCACATTCACATCCATCTTTTGTTCCTGATCAGTATCAAATATGGAAAAGCCTGATCCCGTCTGCACATTTACGTTACCATTCTATGAAAGAACTCATAAAGGTGTAGAGGAGTAAAGGTGTAAACCCTGTAATTTTTTGTTGTGTTCTCCCAAGGGGAAAAGTAGAGATTGGAAAGAGGAATGTGGATAGAAGCATTATATAATTTGGCATCCTCTCACCACAGCAATTATAATCTGTACATGTGAGTTCTTTATATAGAGCAGTGAGAAGAGGAGGAAACTTTGGTTCTGTTCCCAGTTCTTTTGACAGAAATCTTGTCTGCATTACACTAATTCTGATCTAAAATTCCATTTGTAATCCCCTGAAATGCTTCTAATTCACACCGGGTTTAATTCCACTTCATTTTATAATGGTGTCAAATCTTAAAATATACACAAGCCAAGTTCCACCTGGACAAGAACACCTGTTCCACTCATTTTCCGAAAATACACAGGAAATTTCACTGGCCACACTAGTGATACAGGCAGATGCTCTTGCACGGTGTCAGAAAATTTTAAATTAACATCTTCTGAACAATGCTCACATTTAATCCCACTTCTGTACCAGAACGCTTCATGGTTTTGTAATGTAAGCCTGTAGTAGTGCTTCACTCAATGGCTTCATAAGTTTCTATTGTCGTAGCAAATGCACACTCACAGCTTTGAATTCATTATGCTCCCATTGCTTTTGGATTTGTAGCCATATCAGTTTCTCACAATCTAATAAAAACTGGGCTCAGCTGTCTTGAGGCACACACTGCTAGGGGTTCTGTGATGGGCTCTGGAAAGGCCCATCTCCCTGATTTTGCATGAAAAGTTCATTCCTCAGACTTAAACTCAACAGGAACAGGAAGGGATGAGGAGTGCAAGAGTTTATTTGAGTTAATGCTTTCTGTGGTGGGGTAAGATTTAGATGCCTACTGTTTGTCTATGCCATAGTCACAGCAGTGACCACTGTGTAAAGCATAGACACGTAAATAATCTTTATGATCCTAAAATGATAAATCCTAATAAAATAAATCCTAATAAAATAAATCCTAATAAAATCCTTATGATCCTGGAGCCCTTCCAGGCCAACCTACAGCTCACCTCGACTGGCACATCTCTGTGTCTGTGACCATAACAATAGACATCATCTCTCCATGCCACTAACACCACCTGGAATAAATATTGCAATTCCATTTTGGAAAGAGGCTTGCAAATCACGTCTGCCCGACAGAGATGTGCGTCTGGGTATTCTTAATCTATTCGTGTGTCCTTTGTTTCCACAAGGTTAATAGTACCAGCTCCTATATTATTTTATGCCTGACTTGACATTGCCCACGGCTTCGTGTGTTTGGAAAAGCAAAGCAAACATCTGTGACTAATGAGCGTACCACAGAGGAAAGGTGATGAGGATGATGATGATATAAATACCACAAACTACTCTTGACTTTAAGAACCATCAAGTTAAAATGAAATATGAAGGAGAGGACCTAAAAAAATCCTCTCTTCCCTCTGCTGCTATTCTGTCTACTCTCTCAAGAAGTGGCATGTTAAAAATAGCCACCACTTACAAGCTAACAACCTCACATCATCAGGTAGTGCCCTTCTGTGACCTTGCTGGCACGATTCAAATACACCTGCTCCATCATCTGGAAGGGTTGTCAGAGCCTAAAGGTAGAAACCATCTGAGAAGCAGATCGGAAGAAAAGGCTGTATTTTCAAAGCCTCTTTACAACTGGATCTGCTTAAGCATTCCAACCCAGCCTCAGTTGCCATCAGTCTCTCCCACATCAGCAGTTCTGAACAAACACAAATTGGCCAGATTATCATTAAGCAACTTCAGCTGTTTTGTAAAGAGGAAAGTATCACTACTCAAACTGAGTGGCAAGGACCAGATTTTCACTTGCCCTAAATCAATGTAGCTTCTCTACAGCCAACATCAGAATTTGACTTCCAAATTCGAAGTATTTATCAAAATCTTCTTTACAGAACGATTCCAATCTATCATACACTCGCATTATCTCCATTCCACTCAGTATGTATTTCCTACCAATTTGTATTTTAAAAGCCTCTTGCCTACTGAGCCCAAGCATCCAGTTCAGCTGCACAGTGCAGTCCTGGAGCCATGGAAGAAGAGCCTGTGGTGCTCACCAACTGCCAGCTGGTATCACAGAATGATGAGTATCATCCTACACTCCCAGGTTTTGCCAAGTACACTTCACAACCCAAGCCTGCAGGCAAAAATAAAGGGACATTTCCAGAGGGAAACCATTCAGGAGCAGTTCTCTGCTGGAAGTCACCTGCAATGCACCATATAATGGCACAAATTGCAATATGACAAACACCAGCTATTTCTGAACGTGTTACCAAAAAATTAATATACAAACATAAATCGTTCACAGTGGTATCAAAGGAAACACAAAAAGTGCTTAACACAATGCCCTGATATGAATGCTGCCTACCTCCACAGCTCCTTTAATGAAAGATTTGTCCTGAGTTGATGTTTATGGAAAATAAAAGTACATCCTTATCAGCTAAATGTTGGTGTTATGGTTCTACTGAAATTCTTAAATCAAAACGTTTAGTGATGCTTCTTCAGATTTACACAGACATAAGTCAACCATCGACCCGACAGCCATGACCATTCTTGAGTGTCAACATCCCCACAACCAACCTCCATCCCCACTGTGATGATCTAGCACGGGAATTTGATGAGGACTACCTAACCCATAAACTGGGGGAAAAAAAATAAACAGCAAAAAGTAGTAATTCATTTTATTTTTAAAAATCACGTGCATTTGAGGGAGAGGTTTACTTGCACCTGCCAAACATCACATTCAGTTTTAAACCAGAAAGCTTAAATGACCACTTCACAAGGAAATGTACAGGAAACAGTTATTCTTTAATCTCTCTATTAAACTAGCACAGAATAATCAAATTTAAAGTGCTTCTGGGCCACTGCACAGCCTCGTGCATGGCAGGATCAAGCTTCCCTTCTCAAATTTCCTTATATTTCCTTTGTTCTCCCATTCTCCCATTAGCAAACTGATAACTAACCCTCCTGCTGTTCTAACACTGATTTTTTCAAGCATTTGTATATCCACCACCCAAAACTGACATAAAAACCTACTCATGAACGCTGTCCTAATATTTTGTTTCCTACCAAATCAAAGGAGGTTCCCAGTGCAATGATTAATGACATGTTTGTTGCCTTAAACAGCTTTGATATTTCAACATTTAATCAATTTTACTTTTTTTTAAGGTGACAGGTTTCCTGCCACCCTGAATTTTATCCATGATGCTGTGCTGAACTCACATGGTTTAAAGCTACAGTATAAAGACCTGAGAGCATTGCATTTATTTTACACACCCCATCATATGACTTTTAATAAGTGTCTGGAATATTTTGGGAAAGTATCGGTGTCAAAACACCCTATGGCCATAAGGAAGACCTGGCTGATGTTTATCACAGGAAAACAAACTGAAGGCTGAAGACACAGCACTGAGAGAGAAATTTTCTGAATTTCATGCTTCCTCTTGAAATTTTAGCAGCAAGGACACTGTAACACACAACCTTTTTTCAAATAAATGGCATCCAGATGATGGACTAATTTGCTGTGTTCTGAGACATCATCACCTCCTGTATGAGAATTAACATGAGCTTTGTTTATTCCAGCGGTAGAACAACCTGTATTCAAGCTTGCCCAGCTGTCTAGAAACTCAACTGGTTCCAGTGTAGGAGCAGGTGTGGTCAATCCTTCCTGTCACAACATTAGCACATTACTGGTTTTGGCAAGTGGGTCAGCTTGTCACAGGCAAAGCACTTCTCAGCTGCTCTGTTTCCTTCCATCCCGGTTGGCACATGAAACAACACTCTTACAGCTGCTGAATTTCAAAAGGCATCCATCTGTTTAACTTCCTAAAACGACTTTAAAGAGTGGGATACAACAAACACATCTGCTACCTCAGCACGTTAAAAAAGATCATCTGGAAATTAACTGGGAAATTATAAATCTTTTTAGCTAGGGATCCACAGTGATGCTCCAATACACGTGTAACATCTGTTCCTCCTTCAATTATTCCTCAAGGCTTTGCACCTCTGGCTTTCTGAAGAATCGAGGCAAACTTTAGTTGTACCCAGCTCTGTAGCTCCTTTTCTCACTGCTGGAGTTTGTTCAGGAGCACATCACTGGGCATCCAGCTATTCAGAGTTGTCACTCCTGAAAGGCTCAGCTGGATAAAGCCTTGAGCACTGTGGTCTGATCTCATAGCTGACCCTGCTCTGATTAGGTTAGACTGAAGACCTCCTGAAGGCCCTTTCAATCTGAATTAGCCCAACTATTCCCAAATAAAATGGAAGATAAAAAATTTAAAATTGCATCAGTATCTACTGGAAGAACCCAAAGTGGCAATCAGCTATGAACAATAAACTAGTCCATCACAAGAAAATGTTTAGGCAGGAGGGCCAGCAGAAGACACCAGCAGATCAGATTTTAGGAATAAAATGTTAGCACATACTTAAGTGTGATTTTCCTTTCAGTTCTTCTCTCACATCTCTCGCAAACACAAATGTGTTACCACTTTGAATTACGTGAGCAGATGCTTACATCTAGGATTTTCAATTTACATTAACCTAGCCTGCATTAACAGCAATTTCGACAGCAAATGCAAACCACAGTGCATGTTTTCAGCCTAAGGTGCAACACGTGTAACCTGCAGCACCAGGGCATCTCAGGAAGTTCCTTGGCTACCCTCTGCACTCTCAGCAGACTCTTCAGGCACCCCAATTTCCTCTGCAGAGCGCAGGCAGAGCTGGTGTAACACAATCCAGGAGAGACGTGCATCTTCCACAGGTCCGTGGGCACCAGAAAGGCTGGCAGGAACCCAGTGAGCCATGATCCCACACAGGAGCCACCAGATCCCCTGGGGAGGTGAGAGGAACATACAAGGACACAGAAGGAAAGCATCCCTGGGGAATGTGTTAACACCAGCCTGGGAACCAGGAGAGGTGCTCTGGCTAAGTGCTGGTGAGCTACAGGCCGAGGCAGACCTCCAGAAACAGGAATTGGTATTTGATACTCAATATTAGAGCAAAACCTCTGAAGTGCAGCGCTTTGCAGCAGTGCTAACACTGTTCTGCATGTATACAAATGAGAAAGAAGTTTTTCTGTGCTGTAAATAGCTTGTGCAATTAATAGCAGTTAGCTGTTCCTGTCTTTTTCCAATTACAGACTCAGGAAAAAAAGGGTTTATTAAGTTACCTCATGCAATTCTGGACCACCTACTGTTAGAAGTGCAATTTGAGGATGAGCTGCTACTGCTAATTATCAAAATTAAAACCTGAAATAGAAATGTTTACTTTTAAAAGTAAGATGATTTCCTATTGCAGGCATAATGCTTTCCACTGCTTCCCCCTGCCAACAGTTATCACTTTTGTCTGAGATTTCTGGACTGAAACTTTGAACACAGAAATGCCATCATCCAGAAAACCTTTCAAAACATTTTGGGTCACCATTTTGGGTCTTTCAAAACAAAGCCATTTATTTACCCTTGGCTAATTACCTTTTAGTCTCTGTGCACAGACGCAAAATATTTGTGTTTCTATTTTGTCTTTTCTTTTACATTTTCAGACAGCTGCAGCCATTTCCAAAATCATCATGATGTTTCTATCATGATGTTAGGAAAAAGATTTGTCCTGGACAGTACTGCTGTTAGCACAACAATAAAAAAATTACAGCTATGTATGCATATGCATGTGCACACACACATGTATTGTGAGCTGAATAAAAATATGGTGATGTCTCATTTGACCCGAGAAAACCAGAACAGCACTTCGACATAAACAGGAAAAGTTTGACACTATTTGCAGCACAGCATCACCAATCCCAGTCTCTCTTACCCTGTGCTGAACAAGCATTTCCAATTCAAAGGAGTAATTAGCATGCTGTAAAAAAACCAGAGCACTAGCAAATACCAAAGCTTTAACTTGGTATTAGCAAAGATCAATGAGAATTCATCACTGTAAGCCCACCACGAGCACTTGCTGCCCAAACTCCCAAACTGGGAGTGCTGGGACAGGCAGGACTGTGCCTACACCACCCATGTTGATCACAGGAAGTTCAAACTTCTTTAGGAGATAATTAAATAGCAGACATCACTCTTCTAAACATCATTACTAACTTTTTAAAGCCCACTGAGAGGCTCCTCATGCCAATACCTCATTCTCAGTTGCCAATTATTTTGTCCAACTTTGCCACTCTGGTATGAAGCACACAGTGCCAGTGCCCACCTCAGGCCAGGAATTTTGGAATGCTTTAGCCAAAATGCCAGAACCGAGGTAGAACCACACGTCATCACTCAGCCACGTCCAAAAGCACCAGCGACCTTTGCTTCAACAGCTCAGGCACTCCAGAGCTTTGAACAAGGAACTCGTGATTGGGCAAGGGAGTTATGTTTGTGCCAGAAATAAGTTTAACATGGTTTTTCTGAAAACACACACAACACAGATGATTTTGAAATCACTTCATTTTACACATGCTCCATAAGAATGCTTAAATTCAGCAGCTGAGGTCTGCTGTGATGCCTTGAGAGGCTACCTAGAAACAGAGACTAGACAGGAATAAGGGAATAAAAGTCAGTATTTATTGGAAAGGCTTTCAAAGGTGCACCCTGGGAGCCAAGGGCTCCAAGCTGGACCCCAAGATGGACAACGAGTCACGAGTTCCCCACACTTTTACAGGTTTGGTTCATTTGCATATCAGCATAAATTCACCAATTAAAACTTTAGCTAATGATGTAATTTCCCCTCAGCTTGCCCCCCTTCCAAGATGTTGGTTTACACATTTTCGGGCCCAGGACAGCCTGGGTGTCCTTGGAGAGCAGGCCCAGAGAGGCTTTGTTATGACCAGAGAGCTGAAGTTAACAGGTTACAAGAAACTTCAGAGTTACACATTAGGCAATACAGGATTTTGAAAAATATAAGAATTAAAACCCAAGGCATGAGCTGAGTCTGTGCTCCTGAACACCACACTGGTCCCACGAGTGAGGGACCAGGCCCACAGCTGAACTGAGCACCCCCCAGTCCAGGGGGACCAGAAGAAACAAAAGGAGGATTCTAAACAGCAGGGAGGATAACAAGGCTCAAAGAGAAAACCTGTATGAGGGGCTGAGAGCACGGATTAGGGAAGGACATGGAGATGGAAAGTGGTTCTAAAGAGGAAGGTGGGAAGAGCAGAGCCGACGATGGGAACAGGACTGGGATGAACACCCGGATATGGAGAGAGAGAGCATAAGGACATGGAAGCTCTGAACCTGTAAAACACTACACCGTGTATGCCCCAAAATCAGGTTCACATTTCATGCATGAAGTTAGTAGAATACTAATTTTAACCTTCCCAGTGTTTCAGGCCTGTATTAACATAACTGAGATTACAGCATCCCCATAACCCATCAAACCTCATCCAGAGATGAGGTGAAGGCACATTACTGCCAGTACAGCATTTAGATATTAAACTGATCAGCACTATGCACTGGGAAGCACACACCAGGAAAAATCCATGAGGGTGTCAGGAGAGAAGGAAAATACAAATTTTGCCATTTAGGGAGGAATTTAGTTAAGTACAGTAAATAAAGCTGAGAGTCTCACATACTGTTCTTTTTTAATTAAACACACTATTAAATAACTGGTTGCTAACTGGCTGCTCTATAAGACCAGCATTGGAAAAAACAGTGTATGATCATGCCCTTAAAAACTGTATCATCATGACAAATAGGCTTTATATCACAAAATGTAAAAAGCAGATATCTGGTTTGTTGTATTTGGCATTTCCTAAACTTTGGGTTCTTCACCTTGGTATTTCAGCAACCGTAATATTCTTTTAACACTGTCTGTTCGATAAGTTTGATGTTGTTTTCCAGTGTATATTGAATGGTATATCAAAGAAATTCAGGCTCTTGCACAGATTTACAGTGACTATTTGCAACCTGGGACATCAGCAGATCTGCACACAGCCCACATGACCCATCCCAGTGCTCCACACAAACACCCCTGTCACCTGCCCCAACCCTTTCAGCACAGATGGGACCACAAAATATCCTGAATTGGGTAGACCCACAAGGAGCACTGAAGTTCAACATCCCGCCACAGGCACAGCAACAACTGCAAGGTCATCTCTGCTCAGGGATGCTGGGATGAGTCCCACACCACTCTCTCTCCCCAGGAAGGAGCAGGCACAAGACCAACTCTGCCAGCCATAATCTGAAGAGGGCGAGAACACGTTATCAGCACAGCCAGCACCACCCCTCGGTGCTGCGGAGGCAGCAGCTGTGCCAGGCCTGCCCAGAGCCCATCACACCCCTCTCCACAGCTCCCCTCCCTCAGCTGACAGCCAGGCCTTTTCCTCACGCGCCTACAATGTCACCTGCAAAGGGGTCACCGAGCTGTGGCCCTGTCCCCAAAGGCAGCCAGGCCTGCTCCACATGACAGCCTGGCACCCCGTCAGCCAGGCCTGGCAGGCGAGGCTGGCACGGGAGAGCGAGCGGGCTGGGGGACAAACAGCAGATGGCTTTTGTTATCTCCACAACAATTTAATCGGGGTGGTTGTGACGACACTGCCGTGCTCCACGCCACCGACAGCGCCCGCTGCAAGGTGAGCAAGATGCTCTTTCCCAAGGGCAGCCCTTGGGACCGGCCAGGAAGTGTTTGAAGGGTCTGTAGTCAGGACATGAGCCACACTCGCTCAGCTTGAACTTCCTAACAGGAACAGAGCAGCACAGATCTGACCAGTTCAGGGAAAAAGGAAAAGCGCTTGGACTGCAGGAGAGTTGTGACCCTGGAAGTCAAGGATATGGGAAGAGTGCCCAGTGCCACTGCTGAGCTCCCCTGCAAATGCAGGCGAGCTGGCCTGACAGCTTGGCAAACGCCTCCAATCAGGCTGCCCAAAATAGAAACAAGTAAAATTAGTTGCTGCTTTGGAAATGTATTTCTTCGTTTTCTCTTTATGAACTGTAAAACCAGATAAAAATGTCTGCACACTGTCCAGGGCAATGTGACAGCTCTGTTAACAGAAGGACCTCAGATATCAAGATGTGACCAGATCGAGATTTCATTTAAGCATGGGAGCATTCCCCACTATTTAATTAATGCTGATCTACATTTGTGTGACCCAAAGCCAGGTTCCTCTGCACTAAAGGGACGTGGGGATGCCATAGCTGATATGTGGGCAAATCCAAAAGGAAGGCAAAGGCAGCAACTATACTCCTAGTAAAGAACAAAGACTATTAAGTGTGTTGTCTTTTCCCAGTCTTGATTGAACTTAGGAAACAAACAAAAAAAGTTCAAATTGGTTGTGTTTTGATAAGCTGGTCAGAGCATGGTGTTGATAACATCAAGGTTGTGGGTTCAGTCCCTGTATGGGCCATTTACTTAAGAACTGGACTCAGTGATCCTTGTGAGTCCCTTCCAACTCAGAATATTCTGCGAACCTGTGTTTTCAGCTCCTCAGCAAGACAAAACTAAAAACCCCAGTGCACAATAGTTGATTTTATATTTCCTGAAGGGCACAGCTAACATCAGTTCTCCAGGCTAGTCTACAAACTTGGGCTCTTTGACATATCCTGGGGATTTACACACATGGATGCAGCAGCTAAAGAAAAAAGCTGTAGTTATTCCCAAACCTGTATAAATCACAACAGGGGAGCAGTTGGAAGCAGGAATAGAGAGCCAAAGTCTGACAAATGGAAAAGACAAAACCACTGGAAAAAACCTTTGGGATGTGTGAGCTAGCTAATGAAGACTAGAAATAAATAAAGTTAATAAATAGGTTATATATAAAAATATCTGTAAAGCAATCTAAAATAACAGCTTTATCTTTTGTTGTTACTATCTGTTTTGAGTTCATGTTTATGGCCCTACCAAGCCCCAAACAAATGAGATGAAAAGTGGGGAGGGTTATGCAGATAACATTGTTAGGGAAGGAAGAATTAAGGAAGGTACTGTTTATCTTTCCTTTTACTCTCAGTATTTTGATTCCCTGCCCCATAAACAGGAGGGTGAGGGAACTCTAAAGCTGTTTGTGACTTTGAAAACTTAGTTCTGTTCCCCTGATAGAAAAATTCCACAAAATGTTCCTCCTGCTTTCCATAGTATGCTTTACCACCTAGAGCCAGAGCACAAAGGGCAGCGGTTTCCAACATGTGTGTGCACAGGCACAAACCTTTGTGTGGCAGAGCTGTGCTGGGAGCAGATAATCACAGCAAATAAAAGGCAGCTCTGCCTATAACAATGTGGAAGCAAATCCAATTGCTTAGGACATTGGCTGAAAACAGCCCTCGGAAACAAAGAACCAGCCACATTAGAGCAATCTTTCATACTTGTATAAAATAAGTAATTGAGTCATGGACAGGGTAAAGCCTGGGAGCACAAAGAGAGATCACAAGTCGAAGCTGGAAACTGTCCCAGCGGTCCCATATTTCAGCTCCCTCTCTGTTTGCTATTCTTCCCACTCCGGGTTTGAGCACAGCATCAAAGCTCGTTATTAGTCTGTAATCAAGGCCATTAGAGCTCTCGAGTTCAACCTGAAGATGCACTGGGCAGGACCTGGCCAGGCAGCAATAATGATCCCCTCTGAGGAATCAGAGCGTTGCTGCACACGGTGCTGACAGAAAACGGTCCCTGTGTGCCCAGGGGCCTGCGAGAGGGCTGGCTGGAGAGAAAATGTTATCTTGCACACTATAAATACGTGAAAATAAGATTAGAGGCAGCTGTTGTGACTGCAATTTGCCATGTCAATACACCCCCTCACACTCTGCCCAGATTTTTAGCTCACTAGTGACTCAGAAGCAAGAGTGGCATTGCCAAGCTCCCCACTTCTCTGTGTTTCCCAGCCACTTGTACTATCCAAGGACTGCCCTCACCCTCACCTGACTTCACTTTGGCTATCAGAGATGGAGTCAAGCACCCCGCCACCATTTGGGAACTGCACAGAACAGGACAGCTTCTTTATTGTCCTGGCTTGGCCCTGTGGCATCACAGCCAATGTTAATCGGGAGCAATGCTAACATAACAGAAATCTCTTACAAAAGTAGACATTTGAAGCATTTCCACTGAAAACTAAATACAGTCACTTATCATTTTTAACTCCTGCCATATTCTTACATATTACTAAAAATCCTCAGCATTCTGTCAGATAATTGTCTGCATTCATTACTTCCAGTAAGAAAGAAGCTACTGAGTGGGAGAGAAATAACCTTTTTTTTTTTACATTACTCTGGGTTGCATACTTAACAGAGTTATCACCCAGATATCCCAGTGGTTATTTCTATTTATACTGTGTGTAGTTGTCTTTGCTATAAATGAAAATCCAAAAAAGGGTGGCAACTACCATGTAGCTGCTACAACATGTAAGAGATACATAAAGACACACTTCAAAATGTGACTATGGGCCATAAAGCTGTTCTTGATGGGCAAAGTATGGTCTGCTTATTTCCTAAAGAAAAGCAGAGAACACTGGCATGTCAGCTCACCTCAGAGTCAAAATTTGGCTGGACACTCTGAAGAGCTAAGGGTAATGTATTTCTCCTGAGATAAAGTATTTTAAAATACAGGTAATGGGAGGCAGATTTGAATAAGGCTGTACAGAAAACCTAAATCAAGACCTTTGTGCTTCCCTTAGTCTTTTAAGCTCAGTTTCTGGAAGCACTTCCCAAGGATGACTCAGTATCTGTAAAGTAATTATCTCCTCTGAGATATCCTTCAGGAGATAGAGCAATACTGAGTGATGGTGGGACAGAAGTCTCACATCCTTTGTACCTGTTATGGAAGAGTTGACTTCTGCTGAGATTCCTGAATTACAGGGTCTAGAGAGCTCTGGCTGCTGCCACCCTGGAGCAGCACCAATTAGCCAAAAGTCATGGAGGGAGGGAGGGCAGGAGGCAGCAATGCCACGAGCAGAGTGCCCTGCCTGTGTCCCTGCCAGAACAGGGGGGGACCTGCACCCTCCCAGGGCACAGCCCTGGCACTGAGCAGTACCCTCCCACACACACTCCCACTCCCAGATGGCCTCCACACAACCCTTCCAACACGAATTATTTTAGGATTTTAGCAATTAAGCCACAGAGCCCAGATTTTTATCTCACAGTCAGGAGTGCAACTCTTTTTTTAAAAATCAGGAAAAAAAAAAAACCCTGAACAGACAAATGTCCCTGCCAAACCAAAAATAATCATAATAAAATATTCCTGTTTCTTACAGCAAGTCACCAAAAGCATTCAAAATACCGCCCATGAGTTTGTTCTGCTGACAGCTCTGTGTTTACACCTGCTGCTTTTCCTTGTCCTGAGTCTGGCAGGAAACAAAAGCAGGAATGGAAATCATCTCTGTGCAGGCAAGTAGCTGAGATTAAGAGGAACAAGAGAAGGAACAGTGCAACAAAAGGCACATAGGATGTCATCCCAATTTTTATTGTTGCTTACAATGTAGAAGATGGCACTGGCACTCCAGCAATTCAGTGGAGAGCTTCAGCCCAGTTTAGTGATGAGCTCCCTTAAGCTCGAGAGCCTATAATCCAGGACACTTTCTTTTCAAGACATTGATATTAGAGCACATCACCACATCTACCCTGAAAATCTATGTATTGAGGAGCTGGTTTTGCTTAAAACTACTGAAGTGAAACAAGAAACACAGTGAGTTGCAGGAGAGAATTCTCTCAATTTCCCTCCTTCCTGGAAAGAGAAGATTAGGCTGAAAGGTTATTCAGATAAATTGAACTGTGTTAGAGATAGGGACCAGACCTTTGCAAGCCCTCAGGTAACCACTTGCATTTACATGCCTGCAGCAGTAAGTTCCTGGCAACATAAACATTAAACAGACATTTCTGAAGCCTAGCACAGAAGGACAAAGGGCTTTTATGTTTGACTGCTTGCTTTTAATAGTGGCTATCCAATCCTTACATTATATAATTTACATTTTTCTCATTGAGGTCTGGAAAATTCTTATTGAAAACTCAGTAACAATCTGAATTGTCCATCCCATCCCATGACACTGACTCAGAGACAGGACTGACAAAGTCACCACCACCTGCTGTGTGCCCCATTCCCAACGCACACATGATTCCAGCTTCCCATAAGCCAAGCCTTGAGTGGGAGAGCCATGCACAGGCAAAGGAAACATCTGTGCTAAACCAACCCAGCCCATGTGAGCTGCAGGAGCCCAGCCTGTCCCCGTTCAGCTCAGCCACACCACCCCAGACCAGAGCCGTGACCCCGTGCTGGTTCCAGCACAAGTCACCCCGTGACTCACGGGGCTCTGTCAGCTGCTGCATCCTCCCATGAGCCAGAGTGGGACCTGCTCTTTGGCAAGGCTGCCAGGTCACCCTGAGGAGTCACTGCAACAGCTGAATCACCCTCTTCCAGCACTGGCTGCTGTCACTGTCCCAGGTCTGGTGTCCTTGCCCTGCTGTCTCACCACGCTGGGCTGTGTGGTGCTGCTCTCGAAGCTCCTGGGACCCACTGAGGCTGCATTACTGAGGGAAGGCTTTGGGAGAAAGGGTGTGAGCACTTCATGGGCAGAGGCTTTACCTGCAAATTAAGGAGTCCACCAGAAAAGTCAACAGAAGGCCAAACTTTACCATGAGCACAGATGCTCCTCCAAGCCTGTTAAAAGCAGGCTTGTTGAAATCCTTTCTAATGGCTCTGTTAACTTTAATAATTAAACCCCTAGGTCAGGCTTTTGTGAAGGAGGCAAGTCCCAGTTCTCATGCTGTCTCAGCAGTCCCACGGTACAGAGAGACGAGGAGCAAAAATAAATGTGAGTGACAGATTCACATCTGAGGCTGACATCTAGCTATAACATCAGGTAAGTGCAGGATCAACGTGACTGAGAGGCATCCGAGGAGTTCAGATATTGTGCAGGACCAATTCTTCTCTCTCCCTCAAAGGCAAAAGGGGCTTTTAAAAAGGCTCAAGAACCAAAGGACAAAAAAATCCAGGCTGTAACCTTTTTTTAAAAAAGACTTATGTTTTTAAACTGGACGTTATGCTAAGGAGTAGCCTTGTGACACTGAAAGGACTGAAAATGGCACAAGTGATAACACACAGAACTCTCTCTTCTATATTCAGCTCAGCCCCTCAGTTCTGTACCTCAGATCACTCAGGTTTGTGTTCTCCTACCTCCAGGCCGTTTGCTCTTGCTCCTTAATCTCCAGATAAATCTCTGATCCTCATGCCATGCTGTCAGGAACGAGTAGCACGAGGCTGGGCTAACATTTCTTTTCCTTTCTAGCCAGCAATAATACAAATCGCACCTTTACAGCTTTTCCATCACTGCTTGCCCATTTATTTCTCAATATATTTTACCCAGGCTTGCCCAAATTTTCACTTCCTGGCAGACATGAATAGTGAAGTGAATCAAATACCACTCTGAGAATATCGCAAAGAAATGTTTCAATACCAGTAATTTCTGTGAATAGGGAAGTAAATCAAACATTAGGCCGTGAATACACCAAGGAAATGTTTCAATACCAGTAATTTTTGCATTCGAGCTGAAAAAACACCAGGATGGAAAACACTTATTGCCTGAGTTTTGCAAAAAAGCGTGGCTTCTCTCTACCACCCTCAGTGCAAAGCATGTATTTTGGGAACAGTCAGCTATTTCCATTGCTCTCAGCTGGTATCTGCCATGCCATGACTGGGTCTCTGCTGAGAAGCTGGCTGACCTCGCAGCCTGTTTAGAGCAGGGGCTCTCTCAGTCAATTACTGCCATCAACGTGGCCCAGCAGCAGCACCACCACCACTTTTTGCAAACCTTCTCCTTCCTCCCTGACAGCTGAGAGAGCCAAGCCCAGGAGCACACCCCTTCCAGGGGAACAACAACGGGCTGCTTCCTGCAACTCAGCAAAGGATGATTTCTAAACGTTTGAAAAAAAAAAAAAGGCTATGCCATTTCAAATGGCCATTTTGGGGCATAAGCTGGAGTTGGGCACATCTTATCTTCATATGAGCAACGTACACATTCTGGAGAATATCCATCAGGGAGATGGGAGTCTGGCCAAACACGGAGGCCTTTGCTAAGATGACAGGATGAGGCGCTTAAGCGAATGTATTTGAAGATGAGAAGGCTACAGGGGGGATCTTCTTGTGCTCTCTAAGTACCTTAAGGGGGATCACCAGGATCTGGTGGATAGATAAATTTGAACTAAGCAGCAACAGAACAACATGTGGACAATCCCAGGCTTTAAAATAGAAGTAATTTGTACTAAACAAAACCACGGTGGTTTAGCCAAAGTGGGCTGCTATCTAGCCATGTGGGATTTTTTTTTTGTTTTTTTTTTTGTTTGTTTGTTTGTGTTTTTTTGTTTGTTTTTTTTTTGTCCAGGAGACTTCTGCAGCATATAAATAATGCAATAGTCAAGAAAATAAAAACAGATTGCTTGGATGGCAGTGATATCTATGGATATGTATGGGATTAGATGCTCAAACACGATAGTTTTGCTCATGCATACAGGGTTTATGTTTAGCATCAGTAAGAAATATCCTTTTCTCAGGTTACTACACGGAGTTGAAGAGACAGCAGCTTGTGGTGAAAAAAATTGATATAACCTTAATAAACAGATGATGTGGAATATTTTTCTAGCACATAATTGTACAGAATAATTTCTAACAGCCAGACAGAAACATCAAAGACACACTTATTGTATCACCCTTAAATGACAGAATAGGAGAGCAAGAAGTTTAAGTGTCTCTCACCTGTCTGTCAAAGTCGAAGCCTCAGGGGTGTAGAGACCCCATCACACAGAGCCTGCTCAGTCACAGAGGGCCACTGTCCCCTCTGCCACCACTGAACACTACAGCATGATCAAAACAGCCCCAGCTTTCTTTAACTGCACCTTGCAGATGTTCTTAACACACTTTTACTGAATGCTCAATGTCCAGCCTGTGTTGTGAAGTAAAAGCAGAAAAAAATCTTGAAGCCCATCATAAGGGCTAATGGTTTTAAAATAAAAGGGGGCTGATTCAGATTAGATATGAAGAAGATGCTTTTTGTGATGAAACACTGGCACAGAGAGGTGGTGATGCCCCATCCCTGGAAATGTTCAAGGCCAAGTTGGATGGGTCTCTGATAAACCTGGTCTAGTTGAAGATGGCCTGCTCGTTGCAGGGGTTGGACTAGATAACCTCTAAAATCCCTTCCAACACAAACCTGTTATTTTTCCCTCTCAAAAACCACAATAGGCTGAAAATATTATGTGCCATGTGCAGAGTGACTTACTGGAATCCCTTCTGAAGAGAAAGGCTTGCCAGTGGCCAAAAGCTGGTGGTGTATTTTTATTGGACTGGGAGTTTTATGTCGCCTCCCTGCACCCGTTGAGATGAAATTTGAATCTGCTGCTGCTGTTTCACCTCGGGTGCCTTGACTTTCTTGTACTAAACAGGAAGCCCTTGTCAATACAAAACTATTTGCACTGGCCTCACTAGCCTGTGCTGTGTCTAGATAATTCAGCCTAATGAGGGATTATTTCCTGTGTTCGTGGCTGACAACACCCAAAGACATTCTGGGATTGTGCAGTGATAAAAACTGAACTATATTAAGCTGATAGCACGGAGCTGTTAATTTTAAACAGAGAATAGAAGAGAGAATGGATACTGCTCCAGGCCATCCAAAAGTCTCTGAGATTCATGCTTGAGCCAGGAAATTGAAACAAAACCAGGCTTTCTGACATCTTCACGAACCCCACTGAGCTCCATAAGCTTGTGTATGTGTTCAAATGCACAGGGGTGGCAGAAGCAATGTGGGGGTGATTACAGACTAATGAGAGCGTGGCTTTTGTCCTCAGTGGATGCAGCTGGACTAAAACTAATTCTATTCCGAATATGCAACAGCATAAAAGGTCAGTCCAAACAAAAGAGAAGGATCAAATCTGGCAAAACGAACCAGTTTCACCCCCAGGGAGCTGCTGGAAGGAGCAGGTTTGTCACAGGAGTGACACAGGTTCTGTCACAGGTACCTGGTGAGTGGGAGGTAAGGCACAGCCTTTCCTTGCTCCACCAAAGGCAGGTGAGCCCAGACCTAAGACAGTGGATTTAATAATAAATATCACATATTATACACAACGCACATATTAATATCCCAACGTCATTTCTTTCCCCAGTTCAGAATACAGGCTAGTTGTGGGCATTATGGGTGACTGACTTGCTGACCAGCAACTAAATCAGGGCCTGAGCCAATGTGCTGCAGACTGTGGCACGTTTATAGCCTTTGGGATGTAACAGTGAACCATCCTGCTGTGGAGCAGAAATATCCACTGTGCTTGCAGAAGAAAGATGGCCCTGTATAAACAAGTCTGTGTATGTTCCAGATGAAGGAAATGAAGAGTAGCAATGCAGCACCTCCCATAATTCCAGCCAGCTGTCAGTCCAGCTAGGAAAACAACAGATCAAAAGCAAGCCATTTTTTCCTTGTGCATTCATGCACAGAAGACATTTTCTTATAAAATTTGTTCCATTTTACAGTATCATCATTAAGATACGTAAATTATTAAAGCTAAACCAAATATTTCAGTTGTTCCCTATCCACATATCCTTTTCACTGGTCTTTATAGGGCAGAATCTGCAGGCTGCCTATCATTTCTAGCTGCACTGCTGTTCACTTCTACAAAGAAACAAATAGAGAGCTGCATGAGACGTGGATTTACAAAACCCAAACCCTAAACTTTGCTTGAGCCACCTCCTCGGACCAAGCACAGTGTTTCAGACTTGCAGGAGAATCTTCAGGTCTGCTTAGAAAAGAATGGGAGTCTGATGGCCCAGCCTCCAGGCAAGCAGCTGGGCAGCTCTATTAAAAATACTCTGTTTACTTGAGGAGAACCTGACAGGTTAATGAAACAGGAAAAGTGCAGCAGCCCAGGGAACACACCATTTCATCCCACCTCCCATCAGCTGTTACTATGCAAAACTGGCACTAAAGCTAAAAAAGCACCACATAAGCTTAATTACTTCCCATATTTTTGATTGATGTGACTATTTTTTTTACCGCACAAGACACTTTCTCTACTTTTTTCCTGCAGTTTCTACACATCATTCTCTAATTGCTGTTTCCAAGGCAATTCCACTCTAGAATTTCAATGGTTTGAAGGAACTTGCAGGGTTCAGTCATACAAGGCAGGTCAAGTTGGTCTATAATCCCACTGCTGAAGGAATTAGGAGTGTAAAAAGCAGAAAATAAATAAATAAATAAATAAATAACAATAATCATAAATAATAATAAATAAAGAAACAAGTTAATTAATTAAATATAGCACGAGTCTTGTTGTATCTTCAAAGCACAGCAATAGATGCTCAGGATGCTTGAAGGCTGTATTAGCTGAGAAGTTAGCTTGAGAAAAATCGCCTTGCATGTAACACAAATCTATCTAGGACACAGGGTGGACACAGAAGGAATTATTTGAAGAAGATCTGATTATGCTGAAAGCCAGGACCAGCTACAACTCCCTTTGCCATCAAAGGGGAGAAACAGCACTGCTACAGCACACTGAGCTCATCCAACGGTGTGTACCTAAAATAGTTCAGGTGAATCACATCCTAAAAATGCTTATTTCTGTTCTTTAACTATAAAAGGAGCCCTAAGGCAGACAGTTCAACTGCATATGTCTATGCTGCAAAGGTTTAAAGAAAGATGAATTCATTTCTCATTAAAAGCTATTCCATCCAGAATAACAGAAAGTTCCTTTAAGTTATGCAGCAGTGAGATACCTGAGGAAATTACTGCCCTGAAACTGGAAATGGGGTCTACTTCCTTGATAATAAAAGTAGCTATCAGACCTCTTTGTCCATGTTTTAAAAAATTAAGTTATCATGGTATTACTGTACCAAAAAGGCAATTACCAATATGTAAGAAACCAGATGACTTGATTCTACTAAAGTAAAATTCCCACAGTGAAGCTACAATTTCCACTCTCATAAAATAAATGAAAGGAGTTTTAAAGAAGAAAACAGAACAATACTCTATACAGCTATTGACTGTTTCTTCAAGATAAACTCAGTTCTTAATGCAAAACTCTGCACCTCACAACAAATGCAGCTAAAAGGGTAAGAAGTGAAGAGCACCCAACTATAAGTCCTTGACTCTACAGCAAGGTCAGTGAATGTGAAGAGAACATTGCTGCTGTTCATGCTGCATGTTTCAATCCAACCTCCAGATTCCAAGCCTGGTAGCTCTCACGAGCATTACATTTCCCAAGTACTAGCATAATTTTAAAAATGCTACTAGGAAGTAAAATACACTCGGCTGCACATGCTTGGTTAATTCCCAGAAACTCTGCTTCTCTCTATTACTTTTTGGATGCTGGAGCCTGTTCCTGTAATTCAAAAGTAAACAATGATTCAGGAAGGCTGTTGAGGCAGGAATCAAACTGGAAACATCCGAGGAGCACGCACTGGTCCGGCAGCTCCCCAGCACACCCCTGACTCACGGGGCAGTTTCTGGGCCAGCAGGCTGCACACGCTTTCGTTTTCACCGAGTTCACTGGACTGCAGGAGGGAAAAGCATCTGCACATCCAAAGCAGGAAGCTGGGAATGATGAGCAGCCACCAGCAGCCTGCTGACAAGGCAGTCAGCCTATGATACCAAGTCAGGTTTACTGACCCAGCTCAGCCCAGGGATCTGCTCAAACCCCTGCCACCAGCAAGGACTTTTGCCTTCTAAGGGCCTGGCTCACCTCAAGCAGTTTGTTTGATGCTCTTCCTAACTTACAGGAGGAAGGAAAGGGTGGAAGAGGCTTTCATCCCCTCAAAACAATAGACTATGAAACAACCAGAGTATCTTCTGTTTTACCAGAGTTAAAAATGATGCTCCACACAGACAAACAGAAAGTGCAGCACTCTCATTTCAGAGTCTGACAGAGCAGAGAAAGGACAGTGAGGATTTGGGGAGCCTCTGCCAAGTTCAGTCCCTTCACACAAAGTCCTTACTCCCAGGAATTCCTAGGCAGCTGGCACGAGAGCACACTGACACTCGGCAAGGAAACAGAGGTGAGATTTCCCTGACATCGCCTGCACAGGCTAAAAGCAATCAGCTCCTATTTCTATTTTGAGCTCCTCAAATCCCAGCTGGTCGTGGGCTGCTTGTAGAATCACTGCCAACAGCCCCAAACCGTGTGAGCTTGTCATGACAGACCACAATTCGGGAAAAGCTGTGACAATGGCTGCTCTGCAAAGGGCCACAGGGGAAGCCCCGACTGCAACTCAGGATTGAGGGGCAGCACCCAGCACCTGCCATGTGCATCTTTAGGTACCAATGAACTTCCATCTCGAGCAGAAATTGCCCATTCACTTAAAGCTGCTTTCTGTTTCCCTGGGGACAAGGAAAAACCAGACCCTGCCAGCTTTATCTCTGCTCATGAATCACATCCCAGTCTTTTTAGTCTCCTTGACTACAGCTAAATAAAACAGGGGCAGGAATCGTTCGCTGGCCGTTAAGTGCCTGAAATAAGGTGACGACTGCATTGCAGCTGGGAAGTTTTATGGCAGGAAATATTGGGATGTGTGTTTTGTGCCCTGGGTTGTGGCATAAAGGGCATCAAGGGGTGCCTGAGGCTTCAGGATGTGTTGAGGCAGTGCTAAAGGATAGAGCAGGATGAAAGGAGCCAAGGAAAACCGGTCCTTGGTGGATGTTGCTGCAGCACAGCAGAGGGATGAAGTGCCCCAGGACCTGGTTAACGGGGGGATGCACAACTGGCAGCACCATGGCTAAGTTCACTCATTTATCAGTACAAACATGGCCTGCACGAGCACAAATCAGTGATCCTTGAGGGTCCCTTCCAACTCAGGATACTCTGTGTTTCTAAATCTGAAGATGAGACTGATGGACACGGGGACCTGAACTCCCACAAGTGATGATGAGCAAGGAAAATCTGGCTACTGAATTTACACCTCGCCCCTCAAATCCCAAAGTAATTTTTGCTTACTGGGTTAAAAAGCTCCCATTGCAGACACTGCCTCGTGCAAAGCTTCAGTTTCATTTCAGTTGCAGGATGTCTTCAGCCACTTCAGCACAAAGTCTGAGGTGACAGCCACCCCTTCCCTCAAGAAACAATCATCTGAATCAGTTTCCATATCATTGAGGGGACAAAACACTGACTGTGTTTGCTCCTGTTCTGAAGCTGAGCAGCTAATTCCTATTTCAAATAAATCCAAAAGGGCAAACCCTGTTTTTGCTGAACTCCTAGGTCTCGATGAACATGAACTGAAAGAATGATAAAACCTACTGATTCATTCTCTTAACCATCCACATCAGCAAGTCATTGTACACAAACTAAATGGAGAATGTAAAGCCTCAGAGCAGGAAAACAGGATTATAAAGGGGTTTTGGAGGAAAACTAATTCCTAAGAGCAAGTTGAACCCAACTTTCCTACACTGCCCTTGCGTAATTAAGTCTGCATCCACAGAAAACCAGTACTGCATGAATGAAGCAACCTCTTGAGAAACAACTGCAAGAAGACCAATAAAACTGGACATGTCAAAATTATTGCCAGGAAATCTCTAAATCTTTGCTATATATTTTACAACGTGTTTGCCTACAGTTGACCCCGGTGCGATATTTATAAAATACAACTGCCAGAGAGCTGCAGCACTTCCTTTCAGCAATCCCAAGGTGGTATGCAAGCTGGGGTTTTTCAGCTCAGTGTTGAATCCTGGGACTTTGGAGGATGGAGTTGACCCACAAGCAGTAGAGATATATTAAAAAAGCCTCCAGCAACAACAATTTCCTCCCCAGGAACACTTGCAAGATTTCAAACTCAGACCTAAGGCTGTCAAGGCTGTGCTTCCATCAGTCTACAGCAAAGAGACCAGCACAATAATTTTGAATATTAACTGATTCCTCTAATTATTTTAATATAGTTTAAATCCACACACTCTAGAAGCAACAGACCCCCATGGCAGCACACTGAGTTATTTACTCACAGCCAAGAAACTAACTATAAAGGACAACAATCCTGCTTAAATGTCACAGGGAACTGTTTGTCACTGGAGCTCATTGCGAATGCACAGAAACATGGAAGTTAATTTTATCCTGAAAACTATCCCAGAATGCGTGGAGCCTGACAGCCACTTTTGGCACCTGAGATGCTCAGAGGGAATGCCCTTGCCTTTATAAACCAAGTGTTGCTCCTGGATCCCAGTGCTTTTTTTTCCAAGTGAAAGCATTATGCATTCAGCAGAAGGAGCTCACTTTTATAGCTGCTGTGAACTAAATTAACAAAGGTCTCTCACGTAAACATAGGCTCCATCAAATAAATACTCCCAAACTGCTGCAGTACAAGTATTATCTTCAATGAAAGAAATTGAGGTCTTTTCTTGCAACAGTGAAAGATAAAATGTTCTGGGATGTCATCCAGAGAGCTTGGAGGGATCATGTATCCAGGTTACATGGATCTAAGTAAGGTTACTTTGTTTCAAAAAAAAACTAAAGGTGATCCAAAAGAAATACAAATTTTATTAGGTTGGAATTCCCACGTTCCTGCAGGGAAACGTCGAAAAATAGACACTGCCTGAGCCACCCATAATTCTTATACTTCTTACTGCACAGCACCGACTTTTACAGATTCAGAGATTTTTTTAGAGGAGTGAGCATAATTCTGCTTGTAAAAGACGAGCTACAAACCCCAGCTCAAAGCCCTGCACTAAGAGCTCTGTAATTGAGCAGCTTGCATTTGCTGCTCAGCTGCTTAAGCACTGTGACAGTGAGAGTGCCTCCCACAATAATTCTCTCCAATGTTGCTTCGTTCCTGACCAGGTAGGCAACTTTTAATTTCTCAGCAGGCCATCCAGCATCAACACTTTACCCGGAAAGGATCTTTTCAACAGGATCTTTTCAACAGTCTTGTTCCAAAGACCAAGCTCTTCTTTAACTGAGATTCTTCAAAATCCACTCTGTGTTACAAACTCATTTTCCACACTGTACTGTGTGTTTCTGGTGGTTGTTTAGAGGTCATAAATGCAACAGCTATAGCTGCAATCACAGCTATAATAGCTATATAGACCTGGTTAAGAAAACACAGTCTGATCTGAGGGGCTGCATTCTATCCAAAGCACCCTAACAAAGCCCACAGTGCTGAATTTTCTCAGAAATAATTATCTGGGTTATCAGATTGTCTTTTCTTCCTTTCCCTTGTGGATTTGATTGTCAGTGTTGTCACAGAATATGAGGAAATCATCACCCATCCTGTAAATGAGAAAAATTCCAGGCAAACAGACACCAATCCCCTTCTCTCTTGGGGGTGCACAACACCACCCCTTCCTCTCCTCCTCTGCAGCTCACACATGCAGGTTGAGGTGTCCTCCTGCACCTCTCTTTCAGCCATGCTGAATTCAGTATCTTCACAAAGTCCTTAAGATTGCCCGAATGGCAGTAATTGCATTACACCGAGCCTGTTTTGACCAGCACCAAGTGTGAAATTCTGTCACACGATTAATACGTCCCTTTGCCACAGGAATGAACAGCAGAGCAATTGAAAACGTTTCCTAGAGAGCAGAGGCGTTGTCTCAGCTGCAAACCTGCCCCTCTCCATGCCCAGAGCCAGAGGCTGGAAGTGTTTGTTATCTCATGGAGCAACAGGGACTCCTAAACACATGGTGAGCCGGGTCATCCCAGGGCAAGTCTCTTCCAATTACTTTTTATTTTAAAACCCCAAAGCCCTTTGCTGTGCAGTGCTGTACTTTCTGACTTTGTCACAGGATAGCTGCTACCATTTCTAGGTCAGTAGGACTCCAGCACTGCCCCTGGGCTGTATTTTCACAAGGCTCAATACAGCTAACGTGTCAGACACACCACAGTAAATAGCTCCTGTTGTCTGTTGCTTTAGGGAGCCATTGGTTTCATGTAAAAATATCATTACTTTTATTAACAGATATTGATAGAGGTCTGGAAATGGTCATTCACAATCTGAAATGCATCTGCCTTGCTCAGACAATGAGAAAGTAAGAAATTAGTGAGCTGTGCTATGGCATGTGCTTGACACTGTCCTGAGGCACAGGAGCCAGACTGGCAGAGCACTGCAGCAGCAGAGCTGGTGTATAACAAGGTGGAAACTCCAGTTCCTCAGCCCTGCCTTCAACACACACTGCATTTAGCCTCAGGGCTGAGTTTGCAGCAGGAGATATGAAAAACACTGCATTTATGATATTGACTTTTTTTTTTGCCCCTTCTCTTCCTTTTAAATTAGATTAAACTAATGGGCAAACGTCCTCATTATAGGTGTCATGTCTGATGTGATTCCCAGAGTAGCACTGGGCTCCTCCTCCCTAAAGAGAAGAAAAACACACATTGTGCAGCACTCAGACATGATTCCTTTGTTCACTGTTAGTACATTTTCAGAACTGGACTTCCCCTTTGGCTGCTTTGGGAATTTATCACAACCAATGCACGGGACCAGGCTTCAGTCAGTTTAGATTATCTTTCAAAATCTCCACAAAGCACAAATTCCCAAATCCCAGAGAAGAAAATTAACATTTCATGTCTGTTGCTGAGACACCTGGAAATATTAAGAGATGGTTTCTCAAAAGCTAGGACATTTTTCAAGCATTTGCCCTTAATTTTTTTCTGCCCCTTGTTACTTCTCATCTGTATAAATCCAAAGATTTGAAAATGCTGAAGGAGAACCTCTTCCTTTAGAATATGGAAATATATTTGGAGATTAGGATCATTATGATCGTCCAAATCACCAGAGACAACCTTGCCAGAGCTAGGTTTCAAAGGAAGCTCATCTCTTGATAGGCAGAGTCCAGGCAGTAATTTGTGTCAGGGTTGATTTTAGTCAGGCTTCTGTTTGAAAACATCCATATTATTAATTATCTCATGTACAAAGAGTGACAAAAAAACCTCACTGATACATGAGCTCTGTCAGAGATCTTTCAGTAGGAGACTAAGTTACATCCCACCGGGGAGGACATCCTCATGTTTTTAACATTTATTTTACTTTCTGATTAGAATTTATAGGCAAAGTCATTCTACTAAGGTACTTAGTCCTATAGAACTGGTCCATCAGATCTTAGAGAAGGAATTCTAGCAATTGCTTGGTTTCCTTTCCCTTCCCTTAGCTCTCCGTTTGCTCCTGGAAATTCCCAGAGTGATACAGGACCATTTCCAAACTGAAGCTCAACAGCTGTGCCACAACCCATGTCATTCTAGAGGATTCCATGACAGGGAACACAAAGTAAGGAGAAATCAAACCTGATGCTGCAGGAAGGAAAAATATCACCACCTCTATTCCACTCTGTGATGCTGTTCCCCCGAGATCTTAAGGAGAACAGAGCACAGTTAACCACTTTCTCCACTTACAGCAGCCTCTGAAAGCTCTGGGCTTTCATCCTATTCAGCTTGCTAAAGGCAACACATTCAAAAGCCAGCGTGACATGTTTTTAGGTATGAAGCCGAGTAATTAGACAGCTAAAATTCCTTAGCTCATTTTAAGTCAGTTCTTTCAGAGAATCTCGTTTTCACATTGAAACCGAGGAGCACTGTATACTGTGTCATTTACTAAATCACCTCTGGTTCAGATGTAGGAGGCTTTCTGGTTCATAAAGCCGCAGTTTTAAATCACAATACCTCCCTGATGTGCTAAACTGCTGATCTGTGATGCACAGCTAGGTGGGAAGATCTGCCACCGGTGGAAATCCCCAGCTGCCAGCCTTTCACACATACCAGAGCAGAAGGGATGAATTCCTGATGCAAACCCATCAAATATGTATGTGTTTTGCTGGAGAGAAATGGAGCAGAGAGTCTAGAGATGCAAAACGAGCCATAAGGAGCCACCACCACCCTCACCACCCCTGCACCTACAGCAGGCTCTGTGCTGTGGCTTTGCTTTTTAGAAGACATCTCCACCCGTGTTCCAGGGAAATGTCTACAGATCGGTGAAATAAAAGACAACGGAGAAATAATCTCCTGGTTTGTTACAGCAGCTACATCAAAGGGTCAGGCTGTCTCAGCAGTCTGCACACACACCCCCCACACGTTCTTCCTCCACTCACATCATGTACGTGACGTGGATATTTACATATGCAGAGACAGATTTATTATATACATATTACAAGGGGGAAATGTGCCTCTTGTGCTGTGTCAGTTGACTTGGCTAAGCCTGTTGAAGGCTGCAGTTCCTATTTAATGGTTGAAAGAGATTTAGGTAATGAAGTCTCTGGATGAGGAAGCAATGGTATTTATGAGACTAAAAAATATTTGGGCTTATCCAGCTTTGAAATGACTATAATAGGACAAAATAGAGGAGTCAAATGGGCAAGTGACAGCAACAACAAGCAGAAGCTTTCACAATTCAAGCTTTAATTATGTGGAATGTACTGGCTAGAGAGGATGACCCACAATTTCACTGAATATTCCAGCACATCACCCTTTCTACACCATCTCAAAAAGGTTATTTCTGCTCCTCGAAATACAGCTACAGCAGTTATTTTCTGATTACTTCAAGAAAGAAATTTCCTGAATCTGATTTGATATTCAGCTTTTCCACTTTTTTTCCCTCCAAGATGTTTCTTGTTTAGTTTACTTATTCATTAGTAGTTTCCTTACACACTGCCTAGATTATAAAGCGGAGAATGGCAAAGCAAATAAAGAGAGATTAAGTAAAGCTGCAGCAAAGTTAGGTCTTTAAGAATTAAATCCAACCTCTAAACTGCAGAGGCAACTCTTCAAAAGTCACGCTAAGCAGAGTATGTACATTTGCAGTCCAACTTCCATTTAAAGTGGATGACAAGTTTAGCAAGGATAATACCCTTCAAATACTGGCTGATTGGAGAGGCAAGGACATTTGCTCAATTTGCCCATAGTATTATCCTCCTGGCTTGCTGGGAGTGGATGTCCTGCTGTGAGCTTACAATAAGAGTTTTCCTTCTGAAGTCCCTGATGTGGGAGCATTTTTCTTTAAGATCATGGGAAAGTTTGGGGGGTTTTATTTTAAACCACTGCAGCAAAAAAGTAAAGAAGATTAATTGGGTTAGCTGCACGATTCATCTCGCTGCTTTTGGCTAATTTACGTCAGTCAGCATATCCTAGAAGACAGTCTTTAAATCTCAGATATGGCCTTGTTAATTATTATAGCATATTATAAAAGACAAATATTTTTGGGTGCTGAGAAAAGGTGGTACAGCATTTTAACCCATACACGCTGGTTTTTTGTTGGTTTTTTTTTTTTTTTAAATCTAGTGTTAATCTACCTTCAAATTTATAACCATGGATAAAATATCCTGCTCCTTTTCCTTCTGATTCCCAAGAACTTAACCATGGAGGTGCACAGCAATGTGTTGATCTGATCTAGCAGCATTTCAAGTGCAACCTTCCCCTTGCAGCAGCAGGTTTCAAGCAGATGGTGCCTGGATAGAGCCAATTGATACCCAAATAAACCAGGGCATCCTGACAGCTCTGGCCAACAGGCTGCTCAACAACTCCCCGAGAGCTTAGGAGGCAAAGCCCAGTCTTAGGGAAAGGCTAACGCTTTCCAGGGAACTTGTTAGGACTGACATGCTCATGGTAATCAAAGCCCACTTGCTCTGTGACTCGCAAAAACACAAAAGAATTTTTGAATTTGGCCCATCACAAAATTTTCTCGCAATTTATAATTAGACAGCTCATTACTCAGCAGTGAGAGGGATCAGCTGTTTCATTTTCCTGGCTGGTCACAAAACAGTGTAATTAAATTAGTAATTAAAGGAAATTCCTAATGCTACACAGGAATACATAATTATTATTATATCTATTTACTATCAATTTTTCTATGTACAATATTTACTATTTTATTGCTCTACATCTTATATTACAAAGATAATTTTCTCCCTTTTATAGATTAACTAACTACACGCTGGCTTGCAGCAGAAAATTATTTTTCACTGCAAAAGCAGAGGGTAAGAGACAACCAGGGGCAGCTCCAGCTAGGGTGACACCTGGAGCACTCCGACCATCTCAGCTGCTCCCAGGGAAAGCTGCATTAACCCCTTCTCTGGGTCAGGCTCCTCTCCTCCCACACCTCAGCAGCACAGGCAGGTCACCAGGGGCCACTGCCCTACGGGCTGGGGATGAGTTTATTGTGCTGAGCTGCTTTCTCTGCTGGGAAAAGGGAAAGAGCATTACTGGAGCCAGGAAGGGGTTGACTTTTACACGTGGGAGCAGAGCCAGAGCCCAGCTTGATTCCTGCCCCACAGGTGCTGGGGCAGGACCAGCCTGGCACGGGGCTCCTCCCCACGTCCTCAGCAGTGCAGGAAAATTGAAAAAGGGGCAGCAGTTTATTGCATTCGTCTGAATAGCTGGGCTCTGCAATACAGTTGCTAAATATTTTATCACTTCTGATTAATTGATGGATTTTTAATTTTTAAACATGCACACGTTTAGTTCTGAATTCTTGGCAGGAAACAAAGGACTGACATAGTTTAGTAACCTGCACTCTGTGAACACTGTACCCATCTCTTCTTATAATCAGGACCATCACCTTCCAAATCACAGGAACAATTTCAATTAAGTGAATTTTTCATTGAAATATTCTAAGATACGTGGCATTTCTGAGGCACGACTTGCCCAAGATTTCTATGTATGTTACAAACACAAAAGAATATCTGCAGTACCTAGTACATACAGTAGCTTGGGGCTCTTTCACTCCACAGCACAGGGAAGGTAAGATACAAAAACACACTGCTTGTACATCCTTAGCTTGCACAATTAATGAGCTGAGTCTAAAGCTCCTCTTAATCCCCAGTCTCGTATCTGATTGAAGTACATTGGGGGTAATTCTTTTTTTCTTTTTTAAACTTGTTAATACATATGGCTAGGATGTGTCTTTTTTTGTAAAAAAGAACAAAACCAGCCAAAGAAAACCCCACAGAGAGGCAAATGGGATCCAGTTTCCTTCTGTTTACCACCTCACTGTGTTCCAGACGGACTGAAAGAGAATTAATTTATTCTATGGTTTGGGGGGAATTGGAGTTGGCTGCTGGTCCATAACCATATTTATGTTGACAGCTTTTGGGAACTCTCTGCAAGGTCTGCTGAAAAAGAACCAAATTTGATAAATAACTGCATTGAACATCATCTTTTTGCAGGGGTTTGTTTGCCTGTTTTCACTAAGGCAGTTTCTCCATAGAAAACAGACTCTCATAGGATAATCCACGTGATCACAGCCTCAAGTGTATATACAGAGATGGCTTTGATTAGTCCTTTTATCAGTATTCCTGGAGATCAGGTAGGATTTGTACACACGGTGAGAGACACTGCAATCAGCATGTGACACGGACAGGCACAAGAGACAAGGGATGGAAAAACAAAAAACAACATACATGTCCCTGCTGCACAGCCAAGGAACAGAGACACTGAGAAACAGCAACTCGGGATGTGCAGAAAAACCCTGTGAAAAAAACCCTTTCACCTCGGAACGCTCCCATCAGCCTGAGAACCAACCCCTGCTGCTGGGGTGTGCCCCAAAGCCAGCGTGACCCAGAGCACCAGCCACGAGCTCTGACACTTTCTGTGTGCTGCACTCAGGAATTTGCACTGAGTTCTGCCATTTTTACCATGTCATTGCTGAGGCTGCCCCCATGGAGCAGCTGGCACCATCCCACAGGGCTGAGCATTCCTGCCCAGCCCTCCCTGCCCCTGCCCCGGAATACCCAGGCTGATGTGGCTGCCCCCCGGGTGGCAGCCACTCTGAATCACTCTGCACGAACAGAGGAACATCTTTTGACTGAGAAATGAAAGCTGACAGTCAGTCGGACTCCTCCTGTACTCAGCTGCACAAGCTTTCACATCCCATACTACTTCAAATGCAGAAATTTAACTACAGGGCTCTTCACTTCCATTTGGAAAAAATAGCTGCAGCTCTGTATCCCTGCTCCTTATTTCGAGGCTGGGTTTGTTGGAGGGGTTTCTGTTGTTCTGCTTTACTCAGGGCACTCCTGATTAACTGCTCCAGACCCAGCAGCACAGGCTGAGCAGGTGATTTCCTTCCTGCAGAACATGCTGCAGTGATGGAGAACAGTGATTCCATCTCTCTGAGTTTATGGCTGAAGGGTTTTGGAGACAATTCCTCATGTCCCTGAGGGCAGATGAAAATGATTCATTGTGTGAAAGTGCTGTTATCCCACTACTACCACCATGCTCTTACTTCATTGCTAATTGATGCTTGCAGCAGTGATAATGAACTCTGCAATGAGCTGGTTCACCTATCCCTTGGCCAGGGCAGCTGGAGACAGGTCACTAAATGGGAAGATGTATGAGGGGCACAAGAACTGAGGAAAAGAGCAATGCATCCAAGCTAAAAAACATCTCAGCAGTCTCCTCACCTGATGTAGGAACACTCAGAAACTCAGCAGAGTGCTCACAGCAAAGTAAACTGCACAGAGCTAAGAAGTTCCCATCGAGTGATATAATGATCCCTGGGCAGGCTGCCCTGCTGAGGTACCAGGGATAGAGATCCAGCTGCTGGAAAATCAGCTCGATTTGCTGCACACTTCAACCAAAGCAGATAGGAGGCAGAAACATATGCTCCATCAAAACCAGAGTCACAGCAGGACTCAGAAGTAACCATATGGTAACTGCTTTTAAATATAAAGTGAAGGGCATTCTATTAATGCTGATGTAATGCTGTAATCTCTAGTTTATACCCTTATTGATCTCGGATGCTTGTAAAAATAATTGAAGCAACGCTGAATATATTTCCAATTTTGTCGCTCATTCAGTTCTGTTTCATGGTTCTTTGTAGGCAGCTACAATTTCTATGCATATATATATATTATCAGATGTATGCTTTTCCCATTTGCTCATCAATTATGTGCATTAACTCCTTAATCACTTGCAGCTTGAAATTTTCAAGTCCTGTTTGCCCTATTTTTAGTTTTGACTGGCACAGTCAAGGAAAGAAATTGCAAAGTAATAGCATTAATAAAGATTTATGAAATCTGCAATTAAATTATTTAAGTCTTCACCAAATGAAGCTTTTTTTACTGGACCATGAAACATATGTAAAGCCTTAGCACATTCTAGAAACACATCCAGCAGCACCATTATTCCGTACATATAAATTGACTGAGCAGAGCCACCCTGACTTTGATCACAGAATTACAGAATGGTTTGGGTTGGAAGGCACCTTAATACAGATCCTCTGGCAGCTCATATTTATATCAAAATGCTTTAATCAATATTTAGCAGCTAAAGCAGCCACTGTCACGAAAACATGTAAAAATGGATTTGTACAACCTGCAAGGGTGATGCAGTTCCTGAAATAATTCCAGGGAGTAAAGAAATCTTACATCCTAAAACCAGCTTTGGGCAGAGACTTGTTTTTCCTTTGTGGCAGCAAACTGCTTAGAGAGAGAAGAGATTTCTTGATTTGCCAACACAATGCTCCTGCAGGAATGAAGCTGCGAGCTGACCTAAAGGGAAAAGTCAGCACGAGTTCACCCACCATTGTTTGAAGAGCAGACCTACTTGCACAGCAGAACTGCTGCTTCAAATCCACAAATGGCAGCCAGACACATGCTAACACAGCAGTTTTATGACATAGGAATACATTAACATTTATCAAACCAAACCACAATTAATTGGGTGCCACCAGAAAAAAAAAAGTTTTCCTGCCCGCAGTGGAACAAGAAAAGATCTCCTGTGGATTTGTGCCCTACATCCACGCACACACCTCCATCCATCACTAACAGTCCTTGCTCTTTGTCCTTCTCAGGGATATATTCCCAGGAATCACTCCCACCACCTCATTCCCCATTTCCCCCAAACCCCTGAAGACTTAAACCACTTCTCTACCACCTTACTATTCCTGTTGACACCCCTCTCCCTGGCAGTATCTTTATTTCCCTTAAACTATCCAGCATTTCTTCCATATGTTCTTGAACAACCTCCAGGGTCCTCACCACAGCCTGAGGCTGCATTTCCCTCCTGGAGAAGATCAGTTTGAACACCTTCCCTCCAGCCAGCCAGCAACTTTCATTATCCTCACAGAGCCATTTCTAGAGATTGGAGGCATCTGCTCTGCCTTCGGGTGGATTTCAAACTTGTAAATGGGTTCTAAAGGTACTGGAAGGAGGTAGAGGAGAAAAGATGAACTAGCAGAAAAAAAAGGAAAACAGAATGATCCAAAACAAATTTAAGTTCCTTACGAAAGTAGCTTAAATACACAAAAGAAGGCGAAGCAAAGGTGAATAAATAACACAACACTTCCCAGTAAAACAAAAGCACATCAGGAGAAGGGAGGCTCCCTGAGCACAAGGCTCACAGCTGAGAAGATCCCAGAAACAAGGTTTTCTGAGATTTCACATCCACTGCCCTAAACAGCATGGCTCCTACCCTGTTCCACAGGATTTAGCAGTGTGTTGCTGTACTTCATTCATGCAAGAGGCAGAGTATTTGCAATTACTAACTTTGCATGTTTTGTCTACTTTTACTTAGAAATATTCAGCTTGTTCAGCCACTTTTGTTGTCATTCAGGCTTATCTGTTCTGAAGCAGTGCACTGTGCCTATCTTGAATCTTTTCATCATCTTTCAGTTCAGCTCCTCATCAGCTGAGGAGGATTTTTACTGGAGGAGATGGTTTGTGACATCCCACAAACTGGCAATCCCATACCTACATTTCTGTCAAGGTGCAGCTTGACGAAGTCCAGCTCTTGATCCTGTTTCATGTCACAGAATGGAACTGACGATAAGAGAGGGGCAAGAGGAGGTTTCTATTCTTTGGCTACTGGCAAGTAAAATCCAAAGGCTTATCTGGGACTTCTCAGCCCCTGTGACTCTGCACTGGCTGCTGCCTCTGAGCACGATCCAAAGGCACTGCTGGAGCCACCCCCGGAAACAATTCAGCCTCTGCTGGCACTGAAAACCAAAACCCATGACAACAATGGGGACGGTTTTGGGTGTTCACAGCAGCACAGGAAAGGGAAATGAAATCCAAAAATTGCCAAGCCAAGTTTCTACTGGAGTGCTCACCACTTTCCCCATCCGTTTGACTTCAGAGCACAAACCTTCATGCTTTGAACTCCAACGCAGCAAACCACAGCAGGAATTCTTCCCTGTTAATGGCAGAAAGCCACTGCTGGTGGCTGCCTGTGATTGGAGCTTTCTTGAAACTACCTACCTATGGTTTAGATTTGCATCTAACAGTCTTCAGCAGCAAACTTTTCTATAAGGTTCAAAAAATCACGCATTAAAACGCAATAAACTTACTATTTTAAATGTATTCCCAATTGCATCAACTGAATGTTTACATTTCCCTATCTTTGTTCCCCAGCACGGTCTGAAAGTAAGAAGGATTTATAATATAATATTATATTATTAAATATATAAATAAATATATTAAATAATAATTTAAATGTATATTATATTATTAAATATAATATTTTTAAGCTCCCNACTTGGAGGTGCTACAAGAGAGCCAGAGAGGGGCTTTGAGCAAGGGCATGCACAGAACAAGAGGCAATGGCTTTAAACTGACAGAAGGCCAGTTTAGATTAGGTATTAGGAAGAAATTCTTCCCTGTGAGGCACAGGTTGCCCAGAGAATCTGTGGATGCTCCATCCCTGNGAAGGATTTATAATATAATATTATATTATTAAATATATAAATAAATATATTAAATAATAATTTAAATGTATATTATATTATTAAATATAATATTTTTAAGCTCCCACCTTATTGATATGGGGTCCCCAACATAAGCAGGCATGGACCTCTTGGAGCGAGTCCAGAGGAGGCCATGAAGATGCTCAGAGAGCTGGAGCCCCTCTGCTGTGGAGACAGGCTGAGAGAGCTGGGGCTGGTCAGCCTGGCGAAGAGAAGGGTCTGGGGAGACTTCAGAGCCCCTTCCAGAACTTGGAGGTGCTACAAGAGAGCCAGAGAGGGGCTTTGAGCAAGGGCATGCACAGAACAAGAGGCAATGGCTTTAAACTGACAGAAGGCCAGTTTAGATTAGATATTAGGAAGAAATTCTTCCCTGTGAGGTAGGGGAGGCCCTGGCAGAGGTTGCCCAGAGCAGCTGAAAGTGTTCAAGGCCAGGCTGGACAGGGCTTGGAGTAACCTGGTCTAGGGAAGGTGTCCCTGCCCATGGCAGGGAGAGTGGAACTGGATGATCCTTAAGGTCCCTTCCAACCCAAACCATTCCGTGATTCTACGTAATTCAAGAATTTGCATGACATGCTCTACCTGTAGGATGCACTGAACTTCACTGTGAGCCTGGAGCCCATGCATATCCCTTCTGTAGCACCCCAAATTCCCCAGCAGTGGCACATTTTACTAGGCTGACTATAACAAACTGTGTTTTCTCTGATCACTGAGCAGCCATCAGCCAGAAGAGATGGGAGACTCCTGCGAGCTCCTGGGCACCACGAGCTGTGACACTGCTGGCATCAACTGGGAGCTACCACCAGCTTACCACGACAGCCTAAAGCAAGGAATATATTCCTTCTGCAGGAAGAGTTTCTAAAATGCAAAAAAATTCTGAAAAGCCAGAAGGCTTTTGATGTGTTTGAGGTTGTGGGGGAGAGAGGGGTGTCATGCAGTACCTGCATCCCACGTGGATGCACTCTTCACGCGCTGTCCCTGGAGGTGGCTTTGCTCTGCTGCACTGGCAGCTGCTCAGTGCAGCCCTGGAAGGAGCCAGGGGCTGGCAGCAGATGAAACACTGCTCCCTAGAAGCACATTCCTGCCAGCCTGGGGCTCAGCCTCTGCAGAAACACCCCTGCTATCACTTCTCGTTCTCGCTGCTGCTACGGTAGCACAGTTAAATTGATTCTTAGTGTTATTAGTTCAATGCATCCCCAGGTTTATATGATGGAGGAGGGGGGAAGGGCAAGATAGGAATTATGGAGAAAGAAGAAAAAGGCTTTTCTTTGATTGGATTGTTAGCTTACTGTGAAGATAAAATATGCACATTCTCTATTAGGCCTTTGTTGGCCATGCATGGAGCACAAAGAACTAAAAAAGCACTAATTACTAGGAGCTAAGATTAGTCTCTCCTGGCCTGTGGTAAATACAAAGGTGAGTTTTAATAGCAGAGCAAAGAGATTAAGCAACATGAATTCTGACAAGAGCCGTAAGAAAAAGGCGAGTAAATTACCCCTTGTGATCTAAAAATATAAAATGAAGAATTCATTATGGCTTTATGAAAAAGCCACAGCTTCTTTCTTCATAAAAATTCAGCCTCGGACAAAGAGGCACTTATCACATCTATTCTGCATTTGCAAAGAAACTGCACACTGATCTCCAAAACTCCCGAGTGCTGTGAACTTGTGATCAGGAAAGACATTTGTTAAGTATTAGCACTGCAGCCTGAGCCAATACCCTCTGGAGCCCGTGGTGTGGATTTCCTTTCAGCAGCCCAGTTCCACTGACACGGGCTGCTGTGTCATGGAACAAAAATGCCACACGAGGGGAAAGCACGTGGCCCACCTCTGAACATTTCCCTTCTGAACGCTTATTGTTTGAACTGAAAGAGCTCAATCATACAGACCAAGCACAGCTAAGAACAACCATAAATATGCAAGGGGCTCAGCACGAGGGATAAAGGCATGTTATGTGGCTATGCAACACTTCTGGTATTATATATATTATATAAATATATAAATATATATATAAAAAACACGTTAGACTCTAAAGAACATCTTGCTTCTAAAAATTGCCATGTATGACAAAGTTCAGCAGTTTTGGAGAATCTGAGCTGTGCTAACCTACAAGCAGATGGGAGCAGAGCTGGAAGGAGGCTCAGCAGGGTAGAAGAGAGGGAGAAGCAACAAGGCAGGTTGCAGAAGGAGAAT
>VZRO01005084.1:0-146276 GCA_013397915.1 Daphoenositta chrysoptera
CATGGGCTGCAGGGACAGAGCTGGAGTCTAAGCCAGCCCCTGTCCCTGCTCAGTGTCTGTGTCATTGCCTGGAGACACACTTGGACCACTTCAATCTAAATTCAGTGTCTGCCAACTAGTGAGCAATCAGAAATTGGGCATGAGTACTTGTTGAAACACTGTGCCAACTAGGCAATAGTCAGCTCTATAATAAGTACAATTTTCTTCAAGAGGCAGACACATCTTCTGAACAAGTCTCCCTCTAAATATTCACTAAAATGTTGAGCCTTTAAATTCAACGAAAATGATGTCTTTGAACTTCTGTAGTGCAATTCTGAGATTCTTTCATTACCACTTCTTATCCCTCCAGGAGCAACAATTTTCTCTTTCACAGAAAAGTAAGGTCACTTTGAACTTGCAAAACAAGCTGTAATCTCAGCCAGTGATCATCATAGTTCTACATTTAGTTACGTCTATGCCAGACCATTTTTATCCAATTCTCAGGCTCTAAACTAAATATGGGTAACTCTCATGATGATCCATCAGGTGTTTGGGTTCTGCTTTCGTTGTTACTGCTCTTATTTTTTTTTTTCCTCCATCGGTCTATAATGAGTGATCAATGGTGATTTCTCAGGATTTCCAAGTCACACAGCATTCCTCTGCTAGGGGACTCTCAGAGTCACAACTCAGCCTCAGCACTTCCTCCCTGCAGAAACCTTCTTACGTTTCCCATGCTCTGTGTCTGCACTAACAATTACAGGAACAATAACAACTACCACCTGCACGATCAGCAGCTCCTCCTGAGCCTCTGAATGCTTTGTGGTATCAAATACACGTGTTGTAACGAGGCTGGTAATGCACAATTTAACAGTCTTGCATTACAAAATACCTCTCGTCATCTGCACTGCCTGGAAACTCAAGTTTCCAGTTCCTTTCCTTACAGGATTACAAATGCAGAACAAAGGAGAACTAGAGGTAAGTTCACACTCGAGGATGGCCTGCCTTCTGCCAGTACACAGCAACAAATTAACTTACTGGTAACACCACCTTGTTCACTCATTTTTTGTTTCCATATTAAAAGACTCTTAATGCTGTGTAGCACCTGCACGCATGGCAAAAGGAAAGTAGAATCTTGTCTTCCAGTTACCACTGGGATCTGTATAGTTCCTTGTGGTTTAAGTGGACATCCACAAATATTAAAATTTAGGAATTCAATTACTGTCCTTAATGCAAGTGCCAGTAGCAATCTGTGATAACACCAGCAAAAGTGAAAGATGTGCTTTGCCCATTTGACCAGAATTATTAAAGCACAGAGTACTAATGTCAGAATTTTATCTCCAGTACAAGAGATAATAATTTACTTGATGCAAGCCCAAAGAATGGTATATAGTTAACCCTCTGAATAAGAAACTTGTTGGAGTGTCCCAAATTACCCACAAAACCATTTGGATCAGTATTTCAGATACCTAAGACCAGCAACAAAAAATAAGGAACATCAGGCCAATATAGAATGTAATATCAATGATAGATGAAGAAATTCCATCTAGTTCTGTGGGATCCATCCACCAGGCACAATGAAAAAACCAAAATTTTCTTAGTAAAAGCTTCAGTTGATTTATGAATGAAGTTTTTCATGACTGACACATCAGAGTTCTTCCAAACATTACAGCACACAAGCAAAGTGCAGCCAGCATTGTCCACAGTACTTAACTATCCAATTACCTTTTAGGAAGATCCTTCATCAGAAGTGGTAAGGTAATGTAAGTGTCATAGAGGTTAAGCAAACACAGTTAAGAGGAGGAAAGAAGTTTATACAAGAGGAGATACTAAGGATTAATTTGGAAATTCATCTGCAATACCCAGAAAAATAATTTTGCTGTCTCTCTGAAACAGGAAGCAGAGTGGAACAAATGGTGATATTCTTTCAAAGTCAGTGCATAATTTTAGCATTGCACATTTATGTCACTTTACTCATGTCACCAGAAAATACCTTAGAGTCTGAACTGTATCTCTCTTTTATTCAGTCAAGCACAAGAAGGCGCTTCACTCACATTTTGCTTTTCAGATTGTAGATGTCACATTGCTTCCAAGTAACTCTAATCCATGAACTCTTTTAATACTCAGAGGATGTTGACAGCCCCAGAGCCAGTGGGGTCAATCTGGACTCCAGATGGGTGATTCAGAATCAAAATGCCTCTTTAACTTCTCAACTTAATAAGCACACATGAACCCTTGCCTCAGTGCTGGGTCCTAAGAGAGTATCAATGAAAAGAGCAAATGTGAACCATAGGATAATTTAAACAAGCAAGTTTGCCTAGTAATAATAAAAAATCTCTGTAATTGGTTTGTCTCCTGAAAACTATAAGAACAGGACAAAAATCTCACCTAAAACCAACACATAGTGACCATTAGTTCATACCATTATTGTAAGAGGCTGTCCAATGTATAAAATTTCTCTGAAAAATCCATTTCCCTCACTTTTTTTCTTTTAAACTAGTAATGAAGCACAGTTTAGGCTTTTTGAGACATAAATAAGTATTCTGGTTAGTCACAGTAATAGAGATAGAAGGAAAATATCTCACAGGAAAGTGGCACAGATTTGGTATCTTATTTTTCTTCTCTCACTTCAATATTTAGGAAGCACTGTAGCAATGTAATAAGGCCTTAGATTTCAGATTCTACTATCAAACCATTTTCTTAAGCAGGGGCTAAATGCATTGATATATAAAAATAAATTTAACTTGTTTAAATGTGAGCTCAGGAAAGTGTTTCTATAGCAATGAAACTTGCAGCAATGACTAGGCAAAACCTGCCAATGCTGTCACCACTCCCATTCCTGAGATTGTAACAGGCTGTGTGAACTTCATCTTACCCATCTCCAAAATTATTTATCCAGAACAAATCTAATTGTTTCTTTTTGCATAATGCCTCCAAGCTCAGCCTTTCCTCTTAGTTCATACTGCTGAGGCTGAAATCCAGATCACCATTTTTTCATCTTCATATATGCAGCACCTTAGTCTCTCATCATGGCATGTCCTGACCATGCTTAATGCACTTAATTTCATACAACTAAATTAATCTTCTTGGCTGTACCACCATGCCACCAAAAGATTGCTCTCTTTTTCGCTCTATCACAAACTCCTGATCCAAAGAATTTTATATTGAATGTACTTTGTAGTTTATAGCACAGTATAGCCTGTGGTCAGATCGTGGGCTCTTGAGTCACTTCCATCTCTGTTTAAGCCAGCTGCCACGACCTATCAGTTCAGCTGTCTTTCAAATTGTCTCTCACTTTCCACCGTCTTCTAAACGTGGGGTGAATTCACTACAATTCCTTGTCAAATTAATCTTTTGGTGGCACCTTTCTACTGGTGCCCATCAAGCCTGAGAGTTACCAGCTTTGGGATGGGCCTCCGGGAGCCAGGCTTTGTGCTTCCAGGGGAAATGGGGTGCCACGCCCGGGGCTGAAAGTCAGCAGGCAGGTGCAGGAGACTCTCTCAGTGTGCATTAAATGGGATTTTCAGGCGTGCATACAGGTATCCTTCATGTGAGCACTGGGTATAGTGTGCCTGCAGTGTCCCTGTCCCTCCCCTCCTCACCTCCCACCCCTCCTTATTTTCTCAGACACTGCTCAGCCCTGGGCTTGCTCCGGGTCCTTCTCCTCCCCTGGTTCTTGCTGCAGCTCCTGGCTGCTCCAAGGACAACTCCTGCTCCCCTGCTCTCTCCCACTCCTACTGCACCCACCTGTCACCATATATTTCCATCCCGTGCTCTCTGGGGTAGGAAATGCGTTGTGACTTTCCAACTTCAAACCACTCATTTCCCACGATAGGTTGCGAAGTAGCAAAAGGAAGAATCTCGAGGTTTTCTTGCACTGTGCAGTATAATTAACAATCTAGAATGGTTTTCTAAACTATAATACATAATCATATAATTTTTTTCTTATTTTCTTACTATAATACATAATCACATAACGTTTTTCAAATTTCCTTAAATACACAAATTTTGATGTGGAGGTTAGACGCACAGCTTTACAAATGGATATTTAGTCATTTGAATGAAAGAGCAAATATATATATATCCATGTATCCTAGCATTCCCTGCACTTTAGAGTCATTTCAAAACATCAGGAAAAGGTTCTGGGCTTCCTGCCAGCTGAAACTATTGGCATGAAATCTCATAAAACGATGTGCACACCTTCAGATTTGAAGCATTTATTCACTGCTGACAGTGGAGCTGCAAAGAAACCAAACCCCAAACAACAAATTACTCAATTTCCCCCCTGTTTCACATAATCACACTGGCAATTTTGGAAGTTTGCTTTATGATCACCTTTCAGGTGAAAATTATTCATGAGTTGGACCACTTGACAGGTAGAACTTTATTTATCTGTCAAATATTTCACTAGACAAGGAAAATAACCATTCTGAGCACAGAGTAAATAGCTTCAGTCAAGTGAAGAAAAAACCCTGCTGTTCCAGTATGGAGCAAATATCATCAAAGATTTATAGGTGATTTTCAATACAATTGATATTGTACAGCTGAGTTACATTTACACGAACACCATCTGCACACTTAGCGAGAATTCCCCATATATCTCCATTATTTTCCTTTTTTCTGAAGTAGGCACATGTGTGATCCTGAGGTGGGAAGTAAAGGGCACTTGCAACCTTGCTCATTTTGTTCTCTTAGAATGAAACCACAGAGAATTTCCAGGGCACAGAAGGCACTGGGGGCCATTGACTGTCTGCAGGTTATCACTCATGTTACTGAATTTATCACTTATTCTACTGTAACAAGACAGAACTATGGACAGAGTTTCCAGCTGTTTCTGATGGTGACTGTCTGGAGTGAATGCCTCAAGCGTTTGAGCAACATAGTAAGATGAACAAAAACAACCCTTTCTTAACAACCTTAATGAAAATAAACACCTGCTTCCAAGCCAGATGAATAGGAACCTGCTTTACTACAAAACCTGCTGTGTTTTACTACAAAACTTTGCTATCTTAGGCAAAGTACTTGCAGACTAAACATTCTGCTTTGGATTCCAACCATGTAGACCTTGTAAGAGCAGACACAGTATTCCTTGGACATGGGGCTGAATCTCATTTCACAAACATTCAGGGATATGTGGTGTAGCTCTGCCTCACTGTGACTTTGTCTAATGCTGATCTGCAACTCTCTCATTTATGGATAGTTACTATGAACACAAAACCAAACATTTTCTTTGCTTGAAAGTAAGGAATCCTTTTTCCCACAACCCACCTGAAATGGAGATAGCTATTAACTAGATCTCTCCAGGTTATCTTTGATCTCCACAACTGCTTGCCATTGCCAGTCAAACTCTGCAGAAATTTAACATGCAGCACCTCTCTTCCTGGCTTGGCTAGGAACACAGCTTTGCACCAAAATCCCTCATAAATTTGAAAGATAGACCAGTGGTTTAAATACTATGCTGTGAAACATTGGGTCAGGGTTTTTATTGGTTTGAAAACAAACCAGTGGGAGATCACAAGTCAGAATAAAATTCAATAGGAAAAATTAAAAACAAGTGAAATAATACAAGGAAAAAGCACTGACGAAGTCAGATACAACCTGACACCCTCTTAGGGTGGTGGCAGCAATCCAAATAAAGTAGCTCAGTTGAAGCAGTGATTCTGTGGAAGGTCTGGTCTCCAGCTGAAGGTCCCATGGCAGCTCTTGTCCTCTGGGAAGCCAGCAGACAGGGCTGCCCGAGGCAGTTCCAAGGCCAGGTTATATCCAGGTGGGAATGCTTGGCTCCTCCCTCCTGGGTGGAGCATCTCACAATAGGATGAGGTAAGTCCATGAGCCGTGCAGTGGTTTCTTGATGACCCAGTGTCTGTTATCAGGGGTGGGTCATAGCAGGAGATAACAGCTAATGGCCCACAGCTGGTGGTAATAGAATACCTAAATACATCTATATTGTAACCTTGGACAGGGTTAAAATTTGCTAATCAAGACCGAAACCACTCTGAAAGGAGGAGAAAACTCTATTTTTTCTGTCCCTCCCCGCCAAAAAACTCAAAATAGTTAAGCTAAGTCATTAGAATAATTATACAAAAGAAACAGAATGGCTGATGAATGGCATATATCATCAGTCTTTTAAAATTATTTTCAATTATCTTACACTATTTGACTCTTAAAAAGAATTATCCAGTTTTATTTACAGCCACCATAAACTGTTTCTGTGCTGTCTTGTGTGTGATTTATTAATCTTGCTTCAATAAAATACAACGTCCAGAATTCTGGAATTTCTACATGCCATCTTTCATATTTTTTTTTACCTAATTTTAGTAAAATATTCCACCTACTTTTAGTTAACAAATTTTAATCTCCAAAATATATTTTCATTTAATATTTTTCTTTTCCTATTAACATCACTTACCCTAATTTAATATCTTTTAATTAAATTCTATCCCCATCTGTAAAGTCGCATATAAGACAACAAAGCTCTGCCCTGAGGACATAAATTAAGTGAATAACAAGGAGTCAAAGGAAAGCTTTTTTTTATAGTTGTCTGAAGATCTGGGCCCAGGCCTTGAGATAATTTCAGTAAGAGATGGGTGCCTTGGTAGCTGCCTATGGGAGAGATGCTGACTGGTAACACTTCACCTCTATGCTAGAACATCTCCAGTGACTTGAGTCTTGGCTAAAATGTGAGATGAAATCTCCTCCTACTACCTCAGCTTTGACCCAGTGGCCTCATTCAGAATTTCCAACTCTGAGGTTTACATTTTGCTTTGAAAGGGATGCTGATAACAAATGCAAACTGCCCGAACCACCAAGACTCCCGTAATACAAATAGTTACACTCTCGAGACCTGTGAGTATTACCAACTGGTTTCAGAGGGATTGCTAGCACACACAAGGCTGTCTACAAGCTTAATGAAAGTGGTTTGTAGAATCGGTGACTAATTCACACTAATTAAAATGTGACCCAGATCTACAGTATCTAGGTCAAATTAAATCAGTGCTATCTGAAGGCTATCCATCGACATGCATGAGCTTGGAGTGTCCTGGTATGTGATATGAGTGCCTCTGTCATGAGCAGAAGCCATAGAAGCCTTGAGGGATCTGGTCTGAGCTTTAGACAGAAATTTTGGGTAGGCTTGGCATGATAGATATAGCCACGATTAAAGCCTGGAGCTGGAAACAAAGATCCTGCTGGGGAATCACTGCCTATCACAGAGATCAAAAACTGATCAAAAGCATCTCCTGGCAGCCCTTGCTCACTGCTCCTACTGAGCTCTAAATTCAGAAAAAGCTTTGCCTTTTCTCAGAAACAAAATCCTCCCACTATGATAAAATGACAAGCCACCTAGGTACTGAGATATTTTAAGAATGTCTCTGATTTTGGCTAATACAGCGACAAATAGGCCTGACCTCGTTAATTATGAAATAAATTTCTAAAGGTGACTTATCTTCATTGATAAGCCATACACATGTAAGTATGTGTGCTCCTACAGATACAGTTCCAAGGGAAAAATGGACATCGTTTGCTCACCTAAATTTCATGATCACAAAGTTGACAAAGTTCTTGTTCACTAATAGAGATTTCAGGGTAAAATGGATTATAAAGAAATAGTTGAAGGAAACACCTTGATAATACCATGATGTAGGCAGTATAGTATTTTCTGTAAAAAAGCAGATATACTTTACAAGTAAATATCACTATTTCTTTGAAACTTTCTTCTCTAAAAGGTATGGAGAAAATTATAGTCATTAGAGTTGCATCACTTGGTCCAGCTCTGTCCTATCTGAAAAAATTCATGCTGAGCCATTTCACTTGGATTCAAATGGCTGAGAACTCCTGGTGTGCATCATGAGAAATGCACTTCCTACATCCTTAGGAGAGGCTTTACTTTGTTAACTAAACTGATTCAATACAAACACTTTGTAAGCACTTCCTGGCAATGGTCTCAGAAAAACATTTAATTTCATTAACTGGACGGATGGACTTAAAAAAATATATTGTACATCATCCAAGCAGCAACAAGGTTGGCAATTCTGAATAATAGTTTCGAAAATTGGTTAACTGTTTGTCCTTATATCCCAGAGCTTGGACTTGGTTGCTAAGAAATACAGCTCAGCTGCTGGAGTTTGCATCAATTCTGCAATATTTCTGTCCAATTTATAAGTATTTATCCTGCAGTCAAATTCTAATGATTATAAACACATTGGAAGAGGCACACGTCAGAATTTGCAAACACAAAAGAAATTGTGCTTTCATTTTTTGATTCTTGACTTGATTCCTGCTACTTGGCATTTTTGTATACACTTCTAGAACTGCTATAGAGCTTATTGTAGTTTTAAATAAACGTTGTGATTTAACCCCAGTCAGCAACTAAGTGCCATCCAGTCACTTGCAGACAGCATCTCCTCCCTTCAGTGGGATGGGGAGGGGAATCAGAAGAAAAGGGAAAACTCATCAGTTGAGATGAGGACCATTTAACAAAGGACGTAAAGTAAAATACAATAAGATTATTATTATAATTATAATTTTTGTTGTTGTTGTTGCAATGAAAATGTGAGAGAGAGAAAGGGATAAAATACAAGAGGAAGAAGTGATGCACAGTACCATTGCTCACCATGCACTGACCAGTGTCCAGCCTGTCCCCAGGCTGTGACTTTCCCTCTGGCCAACTCCCCCAGTTTCCGTACTGGACATGACCTCCTGTGGATGGAACATCCCTTTGGGAGTTCGGGTCACCTGTCCCAGCCACGCTCCCTCCCAGCCTCTTGTGCACCTGCTCACTGGCAGGGCATGGGACACGGAAAAGTCCTGGATTTAGGGTAAGCCCTGCTTAGCAACAACCAAAACAGCAGCGTGGTATCAACGTGGTATCGGTTATTCTCAGACTGAATCCAAAACACAGCACTGTACCAGCTACTGGGAAGAAAAAAACTGTACCAACCAAAACCAGGAAAACAAGGTGGTTATATTCTAAAAAGCTCAAAATACCACCTCTGCAACATATGAGGAAAAAAAAAAGACAAATGTGCTAATTTACAGTTATCATCACTTGCCGTTACATGAATGCCAGACCAAGTCCCCTTCCCTAGGTCACCTTGTATGAAACAATGACTTCTATGGAAGCTGGACAAAGTCTGAAGCTGTACAAAATCTATCCTCTCTGTCTCACTGCTTTTTTTTCTAGTAAGAATCCTTAAATACTTAGATGCACCCAGGATGCTTTCCATTTTGATATTAAAGCAATGAAAAGGGACCACTTCCTAGTGGAAAACAGTGTCTTGTTTTTTTCTGTCCAAGCTGAACACCATATGTTTAAAGGACAAGATACAATGCATTGGAAAGGTTGTTGCTGTTAATATTTATGATCACTTCAGCCTTCTTTTTCCATTTATAAATGATTTGTTAGAGGATCACAATTTCTCCAGATATATACATTATTAAACATCACAAGGGGTTCTCGGGCCCAAGCCAGAATTGATTTCAAGTAGCTCTCTGAGTATTTTCCTACTGTTGGGGTGTCATTCATCATCAAAATTGCATGAAATTGTGCTGTTCCATGGGATGACAACAATTTAAATTAGAAGAAAATGAAAATTAATAGCAGAGTGATTTCTGATAGGCATTAATGTTTGGATTAATAATTTCTAATAAAAAATGTATGAAACTTCATTATCTGCCAAGAAGCTAAAGTTAATTGCAAACTCTGTCACTGGTTCCCATTTTGTGCAGACAGCTACTCCTTCTGGGCCTCATCCTTAGGGATTTTGGTTAGGATCTTCATATTGTATCACCAGTTATATTGGCCAATCTGTAAATATTAGCTTGGGAATCAGCACTCTTACTCCTTTCAATTAGGTATGACTGTATATGTTCTATACTCTTCCTGTTATAATAATTTCTGCCAAATAGCAACAAAGCCTAACATGTATATATACATACTACATATATATATATGTATATACTCTCTTTTTAACCCTTTGACTGCAAGTACTGTAGAAATGGGAATACCATTCATGTAGAATACAAGTATATGCAAACACATATATGAAGAGAGATCTACTTGAAATATTCAGGAAGTTCCACAGCTTTATGTAATGAAACAACCAAGAAATAGAATTAACATTTCTTTTACTCTCAGGCGATCACAAGATCAATCTTTAGATACTCAACTAAAAAATAAAATGAGAAATATCTATTGTTTTATCTAGAAGACTTGATTTTTGTTCTGTCTTATAATGGAGGAATGATTTTGCATTGGTCTCATGTCTTCTCAGAATGATCTCAGAAACCTGCTTTTCTCTTGAAAGTGACTTTCACCTCTGATAGCAATATTTGTGAGTATATTTAGGGCTGAATGTTATGTGTCATGTCTACTTGGAAATGAAATTAATAATATTGTAAAATCCTTTGGCAAGGATGAGAACCATACATTTGTTATCCATGTATCCATGTTATCCATCCAATATACATATTTGTTATCACTGGCATAGGAGCCAAATCNGCATTTGTTATAGTTGCCTACCAGGTTTTGCTGGCCAATAATCAGATGTCTGTCCACACTCGGTGGAATACTAAAGGATTTATACTTCCCATCTCTTTCACAGAAACTCACTGTTTTGAGCATATCACTGGCATAGGAGCCAAATCATGTGTATGCTTCCATTGTCTAATTAATTACACATCACTAATTGACTCATGATTTCTGAACACTCAGGTTGGACTGTGAAAAATGTCTATAAATCAAGACACATACCCTCAATTGATTTTGACTTGTGATTTTGACTCACTTTCAGCCCATATTACAAAAGCTCCCACAAATGATTTTAACTATCAAGATATGTCACTTTTTTCCTTTTTATTTGAAATCATACCCTATCGACTTCTATATCAATAATTGTTTTTTCAAAAGTGACAATCTTTACACAAGTATAAGAAACTTTTTTTTCTATTATAAAAACCAGAAAGTTTTATGAAAAAGGTTATGTAAATTTCAGTAACAACGGTCCTCTAAACCATCTCCTACTGGTGCATTCTTCCTCAAGTAACTTAGGTGTTCAACAACACTGAAAAAATTCAAGTGCCTGAAAGTTGTGGGCCCTCCTGAAAATTTTCACAGATCCCATTCTGTAAGTCCTTTTGTAACATAGAAAACACTTGCAATGGTTTCTGAAATTTACCCTTAAAATGTTCAAAGTATAAACTATTTCAACATATTCTTTGCTATTTTTGTAAAAAACCACTTATTACAGGAGAACTCTTAAATATGTAGAAGAAAATAATATGTACTAACCTGCAACTTGGAAAATGTGAAAATTCATTGCATTCAATAAAATATAAGATTATTATGTTTAAAAAAATATTACTAAGGAAACCAAATTTTGAAATAAGTCTTTTAGCTGGTCACTGCATGGTCAGAGCTTTGAATGAGTTAGTTGTCCAGATTCCTGCTATGAACCGATTCTCACTTGCTCTTCACAGGAGATTTCTGATGCTTCCCACAACTATAAACTCGCCACAGGAACTGTGAAAGAGCTGATATAAAGAGACAGGCTATTTAAAATCACTTCAATACCAAGAAATGCGTTTTGGCACCAGATGCTGCACCCACATAATTTAAAATATTGATTTTTTTTTTTTAATTAACTACACATTGAGGAAATACACTAAATGGGATGAAACACTGTAACTACATTAAAATTGTACAGCAGTGAAAGCTGTTCCAAGAGTGGCTGGGTTTGAAGGATTCACTGCAATGTCTAAACCCCAGCCTAGGGAAAGCAAGCCTAGTTCTGACGGATGCAAACATCACCTTGTGAGGCAGACCCACTGTCCAGTTTCTACTCCATCCAGCTGACCTTTAGGGGTTAAAATAGTCCTCTGGAGTCACTGCCAATTATGTGAACAAGGTTTGTAATGCCAGCACACAAACTCGAGGAATACACCAGGATATTGACGTTCTCCCACCCACTGCAACAGGAACACGTGAGGCTGAAAATCAGTATCATCTGCAGCCCATTACATGATTGTAAACTGCAATGAAGGCTTTTTGGATAGTTATATGAGATTATGGACTGCAGTGCCATCGTCATTAGGTGTGGGAGTACATCAGCAGTGGAGTCCAGGTCTGGGCAAGAGCCCTCCAAGCCCTCAAGCTTGACCTCAGAACCAAAAGTCAGTTTTCCTGCTCCCTCAAACCCTGCACCTAACACAGGTTTGTCACCCTGACCCATCAACCCATGGACATCATCCTTTCAGCACTGGATTGTGGTTTTGTGGAAGTACCTGTGTCCATCTAGAAAAGAAATCTGAGACATGGATCCTTCTGAATAATCAGATATTCTTTGTAAATAAAAAAGGAAAATCGTGGCTGGGATGGTCTAAGAAAGTAAGCAGGATAACATTTATGGAAAGATATCCAAGAAATCTTTTACCCAAGATAATCACCATTCATTCCAGAGCAATAGCTCTGGGAGTTCACTGCTATTCACTGCTATTCACATTATTCAATGTCATGAATTTAATTTTCGCTTCTTGTGGAATTTTCACGTCTCGCAGAACATCTTGGAAACTACATCACAATGAACAACTGGGAAATAATAATACAGTTTCATACACGCTGCTAATGAAGCTGGAAATGGAAGGGTACAGCCAGCACAAGAATCTAGACTGTGATTCCAAAGAGCATTGTTTCCCCCTCCTTATGCACTGATAAAAAAAAGGTGTAGTTATTCTTTCCATGGACCAAAATGAGTCTTCAATCAGACTCAGAATATGCCTGCCTACTTGTGTACCATTTATGCCTCACAGAAAGGCAGATATTTAGAGGGGATCTTACAGATTGGCTACTTTCTCTTTCACAATGCATTTTAGACATATATATATATATATATATAAATCAGTCTGATGGTCACACGCAACGTGAAAACAGAGCTTACTCAACTTTTTCTGTGACACTGTTTTTGCTTATTGTTTAGTAAAAATGAACAGTATTACAGAGTCAGAATGAGGATCTAAGCCAGTTAACACATCACACTGCAGTTCTTTACCTGACTGTTTAAAATAGAACCACACCCGTTTCTCATTTTAGGTCTTCCTGATGGAAATGTCCTCTGCATTTACTGGGATGGACAGACAGATTGTAGCCTGCAGATAACTCTGTGACCTGTAGTTGGGCCACCTGCAAAGCTGTCAGAACAGAAACCAGAACAGAAATTCCTAAAAAAAAGGGGGAAAAAAAGGAAAAGCATTCAAAACAGTCAGGTGCTGGTTAATTTCTGCAAACTTATAGTCTAATTTTAATCAGATTTTGCATTAGAGATGCTTTCAAAAGTATCACAGATGTTATGCAAGGGTCATCTCAAATTAAAAATAATAAATTATTGGAAGTAGTGACAGATAGAAGGGTCAAAGATCTTTGAGTGTGCCTTGCAAAACAGTTTACAGCAAAAGGAGGATTCAAGATCAGCAACATGTAGTTGCAATGTTGAAGGGAATCAGGTTTTTAGGACAGTTTGCCACATTGCTTAGGACGGAAACTAGTAGGGAATACGATATATGAATGAAGAGAGAAGAAGAAAGAGGATATTAAATAACTACGGTACAAAACAGAGCTGTGCCGTGGAGAAATGAAGACCATCTTGTCCAGTGCTGTGTGATAATTGAAAAATAAAGGATTCAGAAAAAGATAAAACTAACTGTCCTACTCAAAAAAAAAAAAAAAAAAAAAAAAAAAAAAAAAAAAAAAAAAAAAAAAAAAAAAAAAAAAAAGAAAAATACATATATTGTGTATGTGCTTCAGAGTCATTAGTCAATTAGTATATTCCACCAGGTTTCCTACTGACTTTCTTGAAATGTGCAGAAAGATAAATATCAGAGCTAGCTACAAGCTGCTTCTGAGGTATTAAAACTGCCTGATCTGACAGCAGAGTAAAAAATGTAAGAAATAACTTGAAAAATTCAGATCTTTGTATGTACTGTTTTAATTCTGGTGTACAATACCTGATCTCAGTGGACATCTCTGTTCACTTTCATCACCTGGAGTTTTTTATATTTCCCATTCTCCTGCAAAATTAATGCTACTGTTCCATAACACACATTATACCTTGCCATTTCTACATATTATTATTTATTAATTATTTATCATTCTATATGGTGCTATTTTCTAATGGAAAAATGCAGGAAGGAGTGCCAAGAGGAGGAGAAAAAAGAAGCAAATTAGTGTCTTAGTTTTCTTCATTTTCATGATAAAATATTTCAACTTCTCTGCCAGAAGAAAGATGGTTTAATATTTCAGCTTCAAACTTCCAGGAGTGTCATATAAATTGTTGAAAGCAGGTAAAATAATCCCATATAAACCTACCACAGTTTCATTGCACCTTCTGCTGAAATCACTTGTGACTCATACAACACAAAGTGTCTTAATCTGGTGAAGAATGGTATTCTTAGAAGCATTTTCATGGTTATAAAACAATCCTAAGATTGACAGATAATATAGACTGGAAAGTATTAAACATTTTTTCTCTTTTTTCTTATGAAAATTGAACCAGTAAGAAAAAAAAGGGAAAACTGTCAAGAACTGTCTAAACAGGACAGGAATATTTCTTTGGTCCATCCTAGCAGTAGTTTTTCTGTCAGTCAAGAATGTTTCATCCAGAAGGTTTACTTTAAATAAGACTGTTGTACATCTTGCTAAGAGTCTCGTTTACCATAACACTGCTTCTTGTCTTTCTCTGTATAGGTATCAAGGTCCCCCAGACTTGCTCATCTCCTGAAAGAAAAAAAATAAAAATCAAAAGATGTTTTTTTTAATCATAATTTCTGCTCAGAACTCAGCACATTTGAAGCTTTTTGTTCTGGAGCTCGGATAATCTTATCAAATATACAGCACACCTTTTGCCAACTCTAATACAGTTTCTGAAATGTCTCTCCTACTTCCTTTTTTCTTCATTCATTGACAGCAAAAATCTCTTGGACAGTTCTAAGAGGTTCAGCAGGGAATTTTCCTACCAAAACTAACATTTGCATTTAATTTTTCCCACAAGATTTCCCCTATTACCTGTGTCTAAGAATGTTTATTGCTGATTAGGAAGTCCTTGAACACCTCTAAGTTCTCAAGTGTTTGTCACTCACAAAGGTATTAGTAAAGTGCTACCTTCAGTAACCAGTAGGCAAAGCAAGTTCTGTAGCACGACAGCTGTTTTGACATTTTGTTATTGTCTTCTCTTATGCAAAGGAGTTAGGAATCAGCAGGATTGCTTATACCACCACAAAAATGTTTTTAGAAACAAAGGAGGAAGAAATTTTTGATTAAAGCTGTTATGAGATACCAAACATGCAAAGGAACCTGTGATTTTTATTTTCCTTGAAATTGCTCCTTGGGGAAAATATCAAGTTTGAATTATTGGATCTTCAATTATGCACAGTCTTTCAGTGTCAGTCTGACTGTAAGTTTGTGACTTTCAGTGTCCAGAGTCTACCATACAGATTAATAAAATAAATCAGTGTTACAGAGAAGTTTTATTGGGACCATTCACACTGAGTAATCTAATTGCTATCGCCCTCAATCAAAAATGCCTATGGACTTCAGCAATAGGGAAAATTTTCTTTGCATTTTAATACAGGTAAACACCTGCTCATTCCTTCAAGTATGTTACTGTAGAGCAAATGATTTAGTATAACAAGTCAGTAGTCCTTTAACTTTTTACTGTGTAATGTAATGGTTTCTTAATTCATCTACTAAATGCAGAAAAAACCCCATTTTCATATATTTCATGTATGAAAGCTGTTGTAAACAAGGGGGATACTGCACAGACCTGCAATCTATTAAAGCTCATTTAAATACTTTATTTTTACAGTTTTATCCTTAAATAACCTGCCAAAAGACATGAGCAATGTTTGCATGAATTGCCATGAAATTGCCATTCATTCCAGTGGAGCCTCCATGTACTGGTGAGTCCCAGTCACTATAAAATAGCACATGTAATTCAGAGATCTGCCTTGAATATGGTTACTTTATTTCACTGAATGGCAATTTTCACTCTTGGGGACATATTTTTATATATATTTCACAGCAAAAAATCATGGCTGCTTGTTGCACAACAATCAGACAGCTTTAGTAGCCTTTATCAATTATTTGTCTTTATTTAATATATATTGCTTAGGTATTCCAGGTCATCAAAAATTCTTGAAAACAAAATGGTCCCAAACAGCCTTCAGGGAAAGCACTTCTTTTAACTATCATTTTTAGAGATACTTGGGCAGAGACAGCCGGAAAACCAAAAGGATATTTTAAGAGCAGGTTTTTTTTTCTTTTGCTTTAGCTACAGGGTAAAACCACCAACTTTAAGGCCCTGAGGAAGGCCAGGGGAATTGAGTAGCAAGACAGCTGACAAGAATATATATAGTCAGGCTGGATATCTTTAGAGAGAGGTAAAAAACACTCCTAAAGTAAGTTTGATTAGTCTTTGCTTTTATCCTCTGTTTGTTCTAGCAAAATATTTTACACATCTTTGTTTGTTTGGGTTTTAAAATTCCTACTTGCTCCCAGCTACTGATTGCCCCACTCACTCATTTTATCCTCTTTTTAAGATAATTGTAGAGAATTGAAATCAGAATCATGCCTATTTGAGTATTTGTACAGCATTTACCATAAGAGGTACTGTTGCTGTGCTAGGATTTTATATTAATGTACTTTAGATGCTCTATTGCAACCTAAAACTTAACAGAAATTACACAAAGGAACAGATGCATCACACAGTTTGTAAGCAACATGTTTTCTGAAATATATATACCTAAGTTCAAAAAAGAAAATGCACAATTCTATATACATACCAGGGAGAGGGAAGAGCTGAAAGAAATCTCTTTCCTTACAAGATCTGAAGAACACATGGTTCAGCACAGATGACATTTAAATGCAGCTCTAAAAGAGATACAGTTCCATAAAACAATTCCAAAAGAAAATCGGTATTGTACCTGTCAAAACAACTTCAGGACATGCATTAGATTTCACTTTAACTAGTTTTCAATATTTATTGCTTCCCTTTGCAGTGTCTTATTAATTTATAAATGTGTGGGATACCAATGTTTGTATTTATTAATTCAATTTAAAAATTCATGAGGTTAAATGCTTTCTATTTAACCACTAAAGACATAAAGCCATCATAGCCAATATCTAAGTACTTTCTAAAGCTTGGTCTGCTGTACAAGAGAGAAAATACTGAGACATCCAGAAAGGAAAGGTCAAAGTCAAATCTGTCAATGAGTCCCATGAGCAGGTTATAGACAGAGTTTATGAGCTAACATATTGATTTTACATCTTTCTTCTAACAAGAATATAAAGGTTGCAAGCACACCAATTTCTGACATTTGTATTACTTAGAACAGCTAACATTACACTTCTTTCTTTGCTCAGAGTTAACTTAATCTCAACAAGGTTGATCACCTTAGGTTATATCTCACACTCAAATTTAATTGGTGGTGTTGAGTGAGTAAAAGAACCTGGCTGCAGGGAGGGAGTCCTGAGTGTCCATGCCAAAGTAAGCACCTCTATTTGCCTGTGCTTGTGTGAAATACCTGAGGCAACCTGAGATTACCTTTTTGCTTTGTTTCATTTATTTCTATATAGCTTTGAAACAACTCATACATTTCTTGCTTCCCAGAATAGCTGTAATTTCATCAAACATCAATAAAATCAGGTGCTTTTGCATTACTTCTCTCTGCTTTACAGTTGTACTTCTACAAATATAAACATGTGTGTGTCTGTGGATACATACGTATACTTCCTTTTTTCCTTTGTAATGTTTGAAAGATACATATTTTTGTATTCATATATTCCTAAAGAACCTCAGATCTACTTTAATAAGCCTTTTGTACTCTGTTTTTCAGTTGCCAGTTCTTTCTGTTCAAAATATCTAACATTTGTTGTTATTTACTTGGGAGAACTGAGATTTCTAAATAACATGGAGCTCACCTTCAAACAACTTAAATTGGACTACGTGAACTGGAGCCTGCAGAACCAGACTGCTCTTCTGCCTTTCCCAACTGGAATTCTCTTAAAATCATTAAAATATATTTGTCTTGCAAATATGCGCACATATGCTAAATATTTGTTACCACAGAGGCTTTAGGTTCCTAATCAGTGGCTTCACAACCTTCAGATGAGCAGGTGTGCCACTTGTATTACATACTGTGCCCTGTGTCCACTCAGCAAACAAAACTACATTTTGGAGTCTGTGTAACCAGACGTTTGCCATTTTGTAATTTAAAATGCAGTTAGCAAAGGCTAGTCAAAGATGGGTGATTTGTGTTTCAGAGAACCATTAGTTTCTGACTTGTCAAAGATATAGCATCTAAATGCATTTTTACCACAATCTACAGTAGTTAAGATTACGTTCCTTTCATGTCTGAGTTTGTTTGAAAATTATATTGAAGTTCTTTGTTAGGTATCATATAACATAGTGTTATAAATTGTTTAAATTATTATTTAAATTATGTACCTCTGTTCATAGTATATTTCTAAAGAACTTGTGGAAATACCACAACACGAGAACTTCCACATAAGTCATTTAAATTAGGGGGGAAAATCAGGTCCTTTGGAGTGCCTTAAAGGAAGCTGAATGTTATTTTATGTAAATAAAGTAGGACCAGATTTCCAACACCAACGGGCGTTCGCCTGCCTACCAGAAGGAACACGTATGAGTAAATTTGCTGCTGCTCATTGCGAACTTTGCTGGGCTGTGGTGGTCAGGGGGGTTTCCTTGCTGTGCAGCAGTCTGGGGCTCCACACCCAGCAGCACAGCTCTCTGCTCCGCTGAGCAGGCACCCGGCCCCCAGCCAGGAGTGACACAGCAGATGGAGAGAGCCCCAAAGGCTGAGGGTTCAAGTGAGGGCACAAACAGCCTGCACGTGGTGCTGCCCCCGGGTCTGAATCCATCCCTGTGCTGCAGAAAGAACTAACTCTGCACAGCCATGGCCGTGACCTGCTGAAGCAGCTGCTAAAACCACCTAAAAATATTCGCTGATCATCTGGAGTTGTCTTCCACTCTCTTAGCTGGCCAGTGATAAAGATGTAGTTCAAAGCCTGAAGCAGAAGTGCCAGCCAAAAGCCCACCCTCCACACAGGAGAGCACCTTTTTAACACTTTAGAGCCCTTCTAGTCAGACTGGATGGTTTAGGGTTAAAGTGTCTGTTCTCAACTCCCCACTGCTCTGACCTCAGCCTTTGCAGCCCCTCATCGACTGAAGCCCTAAGGGGTGCTGAGGTGCAGGAAAGTGGCATATGAAACCTCCCAAAGTAAGAGCACAACACATGAAAGATGTATTTCAATGAGAGGAAGAGTCAAGAGATGACCTCAGCAACCAGCCCAACCTCAGCTTTATGTTTGTAAAACATTTATTTGAAGTAATTGCTAATGTTTCTGTCTTTTCTGAAGATGTTTCATTAATGAAAATGAACCTAAGAGATATTTTTAGGTATTTTTATTCTGCTCAGATACCATTTTTTTTTTCCACTGAATCAAAACCTGAAAGTTTCCCTCCACAGCAACAGAACTAAGGAATCACGTGGAAATTTCCCTCTTCTATTTTACCTTCCGTCCCACCCTGTCTTGCTCTTACAGGGTTTTGCAAACCCGCTGGATATCCCTGGTGGAAAAGCAGCAGGTGGAAAAACTGCTTCCCTCCTGGGGCTTTCCTTTTAGCTCATCCCACCTTCAGTCAAAGAAATTTTCACCCAGCAGGTGGGACATGCCATCTGTGTCATTGTCACTGCGGGCTGTACAACCCCAAAAGGCTGATTTTGTCTACTGTAGGGCTTTTATACATCTGCACCCCGATGTTTCTGTGCATTGTGGACACACCAAAACCATGTGTTCTCATAGTTTTGGAGACCTTCTGGCACGTGTTTGTAGACAAACAAGTCACACACTTTGGCTTTAAAGAGAGCTAAGTGTGGCTTCCCAAGCACAGGGCTGAGTGGAAAAACAAGCAATGTCTCAGCAGAACAGCAGAGGGAAACAGAGACACAGGTCTAAGTGTAGCACCAAACACTAATAATTGGTAGTGACAAGGAGGTTTGGTGGGTCATGTGAGCTGGTAAGTTCAAACTAATCATATTTAGACTATAAACAGTTGAAAGGTTGAGTAAAGAGACTGACAGGCAGAAAGGGAGTCATGCACATGAGAACTAGAATTTATTAGAATAAATAAGCCATTAGCTTACAGCGTGCCTTTGTGTGATTCTTCTTCCTGACTCAACATCAATGTTCTAGGAATATGAAGGTGGGACATTTCCTTACACTTCAGATATTGAAAATGTGGAAGAAGTTGTCTTCTATAATACTTGGCTTTCTGGAGCTCGTACATTCTTAAATTTCAAAGCCATGTGATTCACTTAAGCTCTGAAAGTAGACAAAACACAGAAAATATTTCCTAAAATTTAGTCAAAGCAAGTTAGCTGAAGGTTATTTTTACTCCATTTCCCCCCTAAACATCTATTCCAAGACAGTATTATCCATCTTATGGCCACATGTATGAGAGTCAGTTGAGAATACACAACAGGGCAAGAGGTCTTCTCTACTAAAGCTTTCCACGAGAAGAAGAGTAATTTTGGAACTTGAAACCTGAAAGACATCTTTTCCAATAGAATATTATTTTCTATTGATTTTAATTTGCTCATTTAAGAAGATTCAGGGATTACATAATTACAGTAATTTCTCTTTTCCTAAAAGTTTTTAGGAAATGCCTTGAATGAGGTTTTTTTTTTTGCACCAGAGAAGATGAATGCCATTTTTATTTCTAAAGACAAATGTGTTTTCCAAGCCATGCTCATGTCCAAGTCTTTTATTAATAGAACTTGACATCTTTACAACTGGCATAAAGGGCTCTTCAGGTCTTAGTATGATATAACAAGGTAATGAAAAATTCCCTCCTGAAAAATATGAAGGTCTTAAGTGTATCTGGGTATACTTGCATATACGTATGTGTATATGTGTGTGCCCATGGGCATAGAAGATTATGTATTTATACACTTGTAAAATATAGTGTATATTCTCCAAAATAAAGAGAGGGTGCTGAAAAGCCTAAATAAAATGATAATAATACATTGGTGTGAAAGAAAAGATAAATTATTTTCAAATAACTGTTCTGAACTAGACATAAATATGGTAATTAGTACTGCTGGGTTTGTGAAATTATTGAATCCCTCGTGTAAATTAAAAGAAACTTTATCTTCAGTGAAGATTATATAGCTCTCAGACTTTTCTCAGCTAATTTTTATGGTTTTGCTACTTGCAGATCTTTCTGTGCAGAATGTTTTGCTCAACAGTCCTTGATCTCTGCATTTCTCACTCCACTGTCAATTCAGCGTGGATTTCAACACCGATCCCATTCTCAATTCAGGTCGCTCTCCTGTAGTCTATTCTGTCATATTCCAGTCACAATGACTGAGAACATACTGAATGATGCTTGTACAACATGGATGCCATAGGAGGGTTCTAACCAAAAATTTAGGACAGTCATATTCCAAGTTCTTTAAATCAATACTCAATTAACTCAATCTATCCTAAACACTACAGAGTGCCCAGTCTTTTTGAATAGGTTAAGTGCTCTGTGTGTGCATTTGTGCATGTATCATTCCAGTCAGAATCCATTATAATAAAATCTGCTAGGATGGAGAATGATGAACAATCTCCATTTCAAATGTTATCCACATAAATCCATACATGGCATATTAATGGTACATATTCTTTTTCTGTATTTGTAATGTTTCTCTAGACTTCATGACCTAAAACTGTCTTTCTAAATTTAGCTGAAAGAACTGCACAAGTAAATGATAATGTATGTGTCATAATATAAAACACAGGCATCCTTTTAAGTGCAAATTTTTGGTTGGTGTGCATTCAAACAATAAAAAATATGAAAATAAATAACCATGCTCTGATAGATTCTATCTTCCTATCAGAACAGGGTATGAGATTTTTCTACAGTGTACAAGTCCTGTCTGCAATTAGAGGAGACTAACTGGCACAGGGCAATTGCAAGCAGATCTGACAGCTTGTGCTGACCTCTAGGAATTGCTCTGTTGTTGAACAGCCACGCAGCAATAGTTTCTAAAATGCTCTGGAGAGCTGCAAATCATTTATTTTCCCTCACAGTCTCAGACTGGCTTTGTGGTGAAAGACAAACTTCTTACGCTGCATTAATTCATATTTTTTCCAAAGGTACTTTAAATCCACAATTTAGGTGTCGCTTAGATTCTAAAAAATCTCCCCTTGAAAGCCACCTTAAAGGAAGTTTCTACAACGTGTAAAAGTCACTATGTCCTCGTGCTGTACATTGGAAATAAGACACAGCCCCAGAAAAGGTGTCTCAAACAGAGGATATGACCACTGCAGGATCCCTGTCCTGTGGGTGTCATTCAGATGTGTCAGGCACAGGAGACCTCTAGAGAAAATTGAGCAGAAATACAATGTATTCTGGCACTTACATTCATCATCCAACTCTAATCAAGTCAGCAAGCAGCTCAGTTTCTGACTGAAGGACTACAATCTCTTTTGAAAACATAGGATTCTTTTATAATTTTCCCAAAATTTGGACTAGATAACTAAATTCCATAAGCAAGTGCCTGGTACTTATTTTGAGAAGATGAAACTACTTTTTGAAGATACTCAATGCTGATGTCTTAGAATATCACCAAGAACCAAAGTTTGAATCTGAAACATGTCAAAGATATAGATGTTTTCAGCCTCACTTCTGGAGATGCAGGATCATCCAGCATCTGGCAGCATAACCCTCCCAGGAGTATTATGCTTTCCCAAAACATTGGTAAAAATTAATATTGTTCTCAAATCCCTGAGGGAAGAATAATGGCTCGAAAAGACAGAGCTACTCACTCACATCAACTCGTAAGAACTCCAAACCAAGACACAGAACCAGAATCAGCAGTAGAAGAAGAATTTTGTTACCAGTGGTTCTTTGTGTGTTCAGACCTGAGAACTGGTCCCAAATACTCTGGTTTTTTTAAGAGCTCAGAGCACTAAGAATTCAAACAAGGGTGGTTAAATTCTTGGCAGATTAAATAAATTCTCTTCTGAAAAAGAAAGCATAATTTTAGATCGTGATGGGAGGTGAAGACTGGCAAAACATTGTAATTGGAAAGACTTGCACTTGGTCTGGAGTTTTGCAGAACTCAAACTGTTTATATTTGTGCCAGTACATCTTCTGGAGAGCCCAGTTCACTGAAGTGCAGTGTGAAATGGTAAACTGACAGCATCACATGGCACTGGAAAGTAAAGCCATGGCACTGGAAAGTAAAGCCATGACACTGATACAGCCAAGAAACACGTTTACTATCAGAATTTGAACTCCAGAAGAGCTTGAATTTTAAATACCTCTTGATCATGTAAGTCACTCCAGGTTCAAACTGTGAATTCTGTTTAGGTCTCCATGTCAAGCTAGCACTTGAATTTGAAGCAAGTTTTCAAATATTTGAATACTTGATTTTGACCAAACTCCAGTTAGAAACATCAAACCTTCCTGGGTATCAATATTTTTGATTATGGAGGATTTCCTGTGTACCTTATATTAGCTTATATTAGGACCAAAGGCCATGGATGCTTTCCCCCATGAAAATTTACTTTGGGATTCAAAAACTAAGCTTTCATTTACCTGTCTCACCTGCAAGGCTCTTCACAACCGAAATTCTCAGAGTTTATCTATGGAATCAGGCTCCACAGAAGAAACAAAACAAAAGCCAGCTGCTCTAACACCTTTTTATGCCAAAGGGTGAGTTGCCAGAATATTCACTGGGGAAAATGCCTAAAATAAAACCTTGGATATTAACCTAAGTGGTCATGGAAACCCATACCTGGAATGCATTGAATTTAACTAGATAGAAGTGTGCCAACCACTAAAATGCAATTTCTCCAAAAATCCTATTGTTTATGCTCCTTGCTATACAGGCAGACAAGATACTCAATAGTATTTCACCCACATATACAGTTGGAAAAATATGAAAATAGATTTATTTTTGCTTTCCTTTTCCCTTCTATCTCCAAGAAGAAGTTGCCAACATTGTATTTAATTTACTTTTATTCATAGTTTTTCCTGTGAGCAGCCTCCCCACTTTTGTCTGGATTGTAGAAAAAGTGATGTTGTCTCAAAGCACCAAAATAAAGCAAGCGTTTGCCAGCACGTTGAACTTGCATCTGCTTACATAAGTGTATCTGTCCCTTCTCATCTCAGCACTCCAGATGAGCCTAATGCTAACATAAACATGCCTGTTCAATTAATTTGTAATGCATGCCTCTGCATAGAGAAATAAAGAAATATTTCAAAATGAGGATATCTCCATCTGGGCCAATAGCTTTCAGTGACAGTGGCTAATACTGGGTGCCTTGGAGGAACATGTTGGGTCTCCTGACAGTGCAAAATTGCTGTGCTGCCAGGGACAGGTTTTCAAACCTCTTGCTTTCTTTCTCTGTAAACATATGAAGATCTTGGACCACTTAATTCAGGTACATTTCCAATATATTTAATTTTTCTTCATTCTTGTCCCAGAAAAATGGCATCTCTCACACACACATATACACACAAAAAAGAGAAATAATGAATTCAAAAGGGTTATGTCTGATTTATCTTCTGTTTGGAACAGAGTTAGAAGTAAATTCATGGCTTTAACCACTTTTTCACTTCCTAAATATATTCCTTATCTACCATGTTTTGTTACTGAAGCTGGGTAATGAATGTGAACACTACAGCCATGAAAAATCACTGAGTATCAAATGACCAACAGTCTGGTCTGAAACACTGTATAGTCTTCACAAAAACATTACAAATGTTTTCATTGAAAATATGGACTGAATTCTTATGTATAATGTCATCTATTTGAAGCAGGTGGTAAGAGAAGTGAGTTTACAGCAAATTGATGGGACTTTTTCCACCTCAAGGCATTTAGCAGGTGACTTCTTTGAGCTGTCCCCCATGACCCTTTCCTCAAAATGTCTTAGTAAATTTTAATTTTGTAGCACAGGACAAATCCATTCTGTAACAGGGCATTTAGAAAACAAACAATGAAAAGAGAGATGTTTTAAACATTCCAATACCACATTGTCCAAATCAGACTTTCATAAAGAAGAGAACAACTTGAATAATCAAGACCACCCTGAATAAGAAGAGAAGTCAAGAAAAAAACCAAAGGGCCTTAAACTCAGCTCTGATCAATTTGTGATCTATTCTATATCAATTGCAGACAAAACTACTTACTAGGACTGCATAGAAAATATCTCTTTCAGACAAGTTTATCAATTACAGATGACATTATGCAGCTGCAGAAGAAACCTGCTAAAAAAAGATGTCAAAATAGGCCTTCAGATGGAGACTTTCAATGATTTTTTTGCAGAGAGAAGAGATGAAGAATTAATACATTTAAAAAAAGGTAACAACATAATATTAACAACATTCTTCAAACTAAAATTAGGTTAGACGCTGAAAGTGAACTTCAGGAGATTAAAGCTAATCCTTAAACCAAATCAGCTCCCCTCACTCCTGAATATTGAGAGAGGGACCTCAGGAAACATTCAGAACATCTGCCCTCCTGCCTGTAGCTCTGCCACGGACACAGAGCTCCTAAGAGGTGGTGGGGGCAGTGGGTAAATCTGTCAGAGCTCTCCAGTCCTCGTTCTGCAGGGCTTGAAACAGTGCTCCTGTGCCAGCAAGTGAACAGCAACTAAGCTGAGAGTCAAATGAAATGTTCAAATTAAGGAGGTGAACTGAAGAAAAAATACCAACCTCTTCAAAAGTTGAAGGCTGTAGTTTTTAACTACACCATCCATAAAAAGGCAGAATTCCACAAGCAAAAGAAGGTTTGTCTAACCGTGATGACTTAGCAGACAAAGTACAAATTGATTCTCGATCATTTGGTTTTGGATAATTTTATTTTGATAGTTACTTTGATTTTCAAATAGCCTGGCATGGTTCTCAAAGCTTTCAAGAGTGAGAGGCATTAAGGTGTCACAGTTTACCCATCTCTGTATTTCAGAAGGCAAATGAGATCTATTTCAATGTCTTTAAAAGTCATTCTAAAAAGGAGACATAGTGAGGGAAGCAGCCCATGGAATACCTTGGTAAAAAGTTAAAATCATAGAAAATTCACTTGTAGTAAGAAATGTACATTGTGGAAATAAGAAATAAATAATTGTTAAAAAAAAAAAAAGAAGAAGAGTCATGTTAGTAGCTTAAAACTGGGCCATCTGGAGTTGAGTGCTGCGATGTCCTCCCAACCATTCGCTGGAGGCTTATAAACATCATAATCACAAAAGCATGCTTCTGGAGGGAATAGAAACTGCCCCAGGTAACCATGCCCCTGCTAAACCAAGATGATTTAGACCTCAAAAGTAAATAGGCCACAGCTATTAGAAGCTAAGGAAATTAGGATAAGATAAGGTAACACCAGAACGATAACAACTTTAACAATTTGCAAATGAAAAGCAATGCTTGCACTCCTGTGAAGATTTTCAAGGACATAGAAATTTGCAACCTGTAACAAAATTCTGCTTCTGTTTGTGTTGCAGCAGGTACCATATTGCAGGACTGCCATCAACATGCTATTTCTCTTTCCTTAGCCAGGAAAAATACAACCATCAGCTTATTCCCCACCCCCCCCCGGAATTAGGACTCCATTAAGCAGTTTCTTATTGCAAACAGTGAAATTAATCTTAGAGAATTCTGAGGATGGCAAACAAGCAGAAGAGATATTCCAGTTACAACAAGGCAGGTGGGTAACCTATTTCCCTACAGGCTAGTACATTTTGTCAGCTTCTCCTCTCAAAATCTCACGCCAGGTGTCATCTGCTACTCACTAATTTATCTTGCTTAGTCCCATGTGTTCCCCTTCTCAAAGTCTGAGTTTACTGCTTCTCTTTTTTGCTATTTTAGAATAGTCTGTTCTCTGTGTTCTGAGTGAGCAGGATACTTTTGTGCACTGCAAGATGACAAGATTCAGGCAAGACATTGGAAAAAAAATCCAGCAGTAAAAATAGTGAAGCATTGATATAAAAGCAAGGAAAAACCAGGGTTTACCTGAAGCATGAGAGGTTTTGTTCTCCTCTTAAGACATAATAAACGTCAAATGGAAATCAAACATCATTTTATCGACTTCAGCTAGTTTAGAAATGTTCTATATCCATAAGGATAATTCTGCACTAATTTGGATAAGGTGCTATTGTAATATGCATTTAATACACCATGAGAGTATTACCATAGCCAAAATTACTCCAGCCATCAGCAGTAAGGGAAAAGCCACCTCTTACATTCAGTGTATGGTCCAGGTAATTGATGGAATTCAATTATCCCCAAGGACACACTCGCTGTGGTGTCAGAGCTGCCTTTTGAGTCCCAGAGCAAGAAGCAGAAACACCTGACACGTCTGGGTACCAACAGCTTTGAGATTGAAAGGAAATAGTTTCAGATAAGGAAATAACCCAGAAAAGCCTACAGATCTTCTGTGTAATATTCTCATCTATTTTAAGCTATAAACAGCGGGAAAAACAAGGAAGGGGAGGGGGAGGAGTGTTACTGGGAAGCAAGAAGTATTTTCTGATTATTATTGATAGTATCGACTTTTTTAAGAGAAAATATATCTGCGTTATGATCATATCAACTTTAGGGGACAAACCCCTCTATTTTCTTCAAAAATAGGATAAAAACCCCAATACATATATACATTGTTCCAGATTGATGCTTCTGTATCTCCTTTGATTTATGTGCATTTTTCTATAAACAGATTACTGGTCAGCTTATTCCTGACCAACACAGGCAAACACAGCAGATTATTTATATTTTAACCTAGTTACAGAAGAGCCTTGTTTGGGAGCAAGTGCTTACTTAGAGGTCCATTGCTATTTAAGCCTTGTCATCACACCTTATTGCTAGACTAAACAGGTAATTTATTTTTACTTAAACCATCAGATTGGTTTGATATTTATCACCATGGAGCATTTTTGAACTGATAACACAACTTTTGAGGAGGAGCATGAATCTGTTCTACAAAATAGGATGGAAAGATGAATAAAGGAAATGAGAGTTTTACACTTTTTAGTACTAAAATAAAAATGTAATGTTTCCAGATATTGGAATTGTGCCAGCAGAACTTAGTACATCATCTGAAGGCAGACAATTCCAGTGCAGTTATTTCTCTGCTGAATGGAAAGTAAGACCATGAACATGGATTTATTACATCCCAAACATGTATTGATATTACTGATAGCAAGGCCCAAATTCTTGAGGTCAAAAAAATACATGTGAACAAGATTTATATCTCCAGCAGCCTAAAAAAATACTGGGTGTTCTTTCAGCCAAATAGGCTTCTCCCTATTTTCTTGGGTTCTTCTCCTAATTAATTTTATAAATACTTTTTTTCCAACTAAGTCACTCCAGATGTTCTGTCTTGCCCATTTTTGGCATGTGTGTGACAGCTCCAGCCCTTCCACTGACCCAAACAAACTTGAGAAAGCATGTGGTAACAAGACAAGTTGACTGTAGGGAAATCTTTTATTAAAAAATTACTCTACAAGCAGGAAGAATAAAAGTTTGTTCTTGGAGAAGACTTTTACCGTGCACACCAACATGGGCAAAGCACAATTAATAACAATCTTCCTATACGAATGCATAAACAGTGTAATACTCATTTACTGCCATCATTGGAAATGAGAAACAAATTTAATAGACGTTAAATAAAAAATAAAACAGCCAAAATGCCTGTTTCCACACCTGTGTGCAGCAATTAAATTAGCCAATCTGCCTTTCCTTATAAAACCTTTGTAAAGTGGAATGCATTTAGAAATACTGCTCAAATATGACTTTATAAATTTACGGGCATGGATATTACCAGAATTATTCTTTGCATGCCTTCTCTCACTACAAATCTTTCCAGCTACCAAATGCAGTTATTGGGATGGAGGCTGGTACAATTAAAGCACCTTTATCCCTCACTGACCAGGGAGAGCTTTGTCCTAAACTCACTGGGGGTACACACTAGATTATTACATGGAGTTCATATTCCATTAAACATTGGGATCTGGTTGTAACTGTAACACTGGCTTCTAAATTCATGTCTTAATATCTCTTCTTTAAGGTTTGTGTGTCATATTGCTTTTGGGCTTTGGTTTGGGTATATTTTTTGTGGTGGAGGGGGGATATTTCTGCATCCTGGTAGCGGAGTGTTAATTACTTGATCTTTTAAACACCTAGATTCTTGTGTTCAGACTGAATTTCTAGATAATGTCAAAGAATGCAAAGGGCAATATTAAATATCATGATAGAAGATGACTATGCCTTGGGTAGAGCAAGAGAGACATAAGCAAAGTTGGTTTTCTCCATACAAAGGTTTGGTTGCTTTTCACTGTGCTCATGGAATCACAGGAGGTGCTTCTGACACCTGTGCTACAGAAGAAAGGCAAGCAAAGGCAGAAATTTGAAAAGTTCAGATTCATTTCTCAACCAGGTAAATTAGCCAAGGTACCTCACACTCAGGTAACTGCTGTTTGCAGGACCCAAGATAATTCTGATTCTACAGATAATTCTACATTCTGCTGCATTGCAATACAATATTTGTTGTCATCTGAAAAATCAGAATAATAGGATTGCTGACATGCCTGACTTTAGACACACTTGTTAAACCCTCATAACCCATATAATTATCATTATCAGTGACCTGTTTAATAGAACATTTGCTATAACTAAAAATGAATATACACTGTTGTGTTTGCATTCTGGCTACATTAGTGGCTCCCTGAAATTTAGTGCACACAGAAGAAAAAAATAGAAATGTCTGGGAACAGAAGCTATTTGCAGAGAAAGCCTGAGTTGCAAAGTGTGCTGCCTCACTTCTTGCATTCTGTTGCATGGTTTCAATTTCCTCATACAGAATTTGATATCAAAAGTAAACACAGAAGGCAGTGGAATAACACTAGAGGAAAACTAAAGCAAGTGAAAGGAGAATTCAGGCTCCTCGGTCTGACCTTTACAGCACTTCTTTTAATATCTCAGGGAAAAAAGTAGTGGAGGCCATTAGGGATTCAGCCGTGTTCCAATACAAACTGAACTCTAGCACACAAATACAGAGAGAAAAAGGAGGGTTAGGAAATAAGAATCTAAGAAATATCATTTATCTTCTTTTGCTTCTATAAAAATATTTAAGAAAATAAGGTTTCCATTAAAACTATATACTTATTTTGATGTGCGCACAATGGACAATTAATAGTAAAATTTTAATTCTGAATGTATTTTATTACAAGTTTGCAAGAGTATGGTGGGAGCCTCTTTTTACTATTGATTCCTCAGCATCTACTAATGGCTTTTCTACCTAGCCAAAGGAAGCAACATCTTCTGAGGATGCACAGAAAGATATACTGTTCAGTGTGTTGACATGTAGGCAGAAATTCAGCCTTTCATATTAGGGATAAGAGTCTAAGAGAGTGATCATACTTTTCTCTGTCAAATTTCTCACTGCTATGTAAGGACAAAACACAATTTTCCAAAGACAAGTCCAGTATTTCATTTAGCATTATTTCACTCCAGCATCAAGAATGACTGTCCTGTTATTCTGTTGATCCTACTGTAATTGGTTGAGTGCTATTTTCCTTTAATAGTAAGGTTTGTCTCTTACTCAGTCTTTCCAAAATTAATTCATCTCCATTAATATGTTTCAGTGGCATCTAACTTTACTTACCCCAGAGGTCTACACTCAAACTGCAGATTCTCACTTCAGTTCAGGAAAACATCTATCATTATGTCTTCACTTCACTGACTACCAAGGATGCATCTTAGAAATCATATAAATTCTGTTCTAGCTACAGACTCCAGAAAAGTACTCTAAACGTTATTGGATTTTTAAATAAAACTATGTTTTATGAAGATAAAGGTGCTATCTAATTACATTTTAAATTTATTAAATCTCAATCACTTAAATACATTTGAGGAATGCATTGCTGTAAAATACAGGTATTTTTAAGTGGTGAAAGGATGCCTTATTTTATTCAGTTAGTAGACAGGGATTATTTTTAAGAGCAGAGTACACAGTGCACATGAAATAAGGAACATATTCCTTCATCTGGAGTACAAGTTTAAAATGCCAACTTGTTGCCACACTTCAAAATCTCCCAAATCTCTCTGCACTTTTAAAATGAAATATTAATATGTTTAACAGGAACCAGCTGGCACACTATGTCTCATTCAGAGGATTCTGTTCCTATATTTGAAGAGTGTGTTTCTACACAATTGTTGAGGGTGGCAGTGGTGCATTCAACAGTTGCCTAGAATTTTGTTGAATTTTTACATTATCATTTCCCAGGTTAACACCTCTCAGGCTTGGTCTCTCCTTTTGGGGAAGTTTAAAGAAAAAACTCAGGGACAACTCTTCCACCTTTTATGAGAATGACATTAGGGAAAAATAAGTAACTGCCAATTACCAAGGATATTCTATGTATGAACTGGAAGTGGTCTCAGATTTTGGGTGGTGAAAAAAACCAAAACAACCTGCCAGTACAAAACCCCAAAACAACCCTAACAACCCCCAAGTGAAATTGCACCAAAATATGATCCAAAATATGAACTCTTTAGAAATCACCAGCAATGGTTTAATTTTCAAACAAGGTTAAGTAGCTGAGAAATTGGATGAACACATTTGGCAGAACCAGATATAGAAGTCAGACTTCAAATACTGCACCCATATTTATACAATCCCTTTTAAAGAGTCAGGTCATCACATCTGACTGAGTTCTAGACTGACATCTGTGTTACAGGAAAGTGCAGCACCTTCTAAATTGACTTCAAGTGCAAAAATGCAACACACAACCTTTCAGCAGTCGCGTGATAAAAACCAGCCTGAAGTGCTCTGCCCTGTTTGAAATTGAAGATAATATTCCATTTGCAGAGTCCAGTATAAATCCTGAGCAGCTCAGTACACTTGCTTTGTTTTGATGGAATTCAGGGTCTAGTTTGAGAGTCTGTGATGTTCACTGACTACCAAGTGTGAGTGACAATATTATATGGTGTAGGAAAAGGGAAAACAGAATCCCAGGGGAGCCTGCAATTTGCTGCTGGGGGGGCTGAACTATTAAGACTTTCATGCTGTGACTGGTAGGGCCTGTTGCAAGAATATGCACTTATTAAAACTGACAAAACTTGGGAGAGCTGCATTGGGCCACTCTGCATGTGTGAAAGTCATTAAAAAAATCATTAAAAATGAATTGCTTCATATCCCAGGAAGCTTTTCCAATATAGTAATGTTTGATGGACTGATATAGCAGAAAAGCACACAGACAGCCTGAGGAGATCAGGCTGGCTATGGCATATGCATGATTACACCATCCATTTCTTCCATTTAGTTTTCCTCTGTGTTTATTGCAGTTGTTTCTCATTGCTAAATAAATGGAAATATATTCCATCATTTTAAATTAAATTTGGTGAATTTCAGTAGCCATGAATCTCAAAGACAAATTGCAGCAGCTGGAGCTACAGACTAAGAAAAATTATGTTAATGGTCTTAAATTATCCTGTAAAAGAACCTCAGAAATGTCACCCTCTGAGAATAGCTCCTGTTGAAACTGTCAGAAAGAGAATGGGAGGAAGAAAGAAACACCATCACAAGTGCTTTTATTTTGAGGACTTGAAATTAAATCTTGGTGATTCTTCCCCAGTGCAAAAGTGTGAATTTAAACTTTTGTCACTGCTCTGATCTGAACATTTAAACAATACAAACCTGACCTTATGGCTTCGTTGCTCTTGTGTGCATTTCTAATAATTTCCCTGGAAAGCACTAATAACAGCATTAACTTTACTTTCAAATAAAAAAGGAATTACTGTGAACATATGAGAGCCAGTTTTAGAAAATTTAATTTTCTCATTTCTTCTACTGTTATGGAGACCCAGTAGAACTTTTCCGTTTCATAATATGTAAAGCTAAGCAAGATTTTTCTTTATCAATAAAGGATTAAAATATCTGATAATTTATTTTTAAGAAAATACATTACAATACATTACAATAATGACTTCATTTCTTCTGGAACTCCAGGGTAGCAATAACCTGAGCAAGCAAATAGTACAAGCTAAAGGAAATTTGTGGTTTTTTTTCTAATTGGCCAGTAAAGTGAAATAAACATACTAGCTAATGAAATCTAAATTTCACCTAGACCTAAACACTGTAGAGATAAGAGACTTATCTGTAGGAAGGTGTCTTTTTTGCCAGATGAAACGTCTAGAGTATTTCACAGCTTTTCTATAATCTGCTTCTGGCCAAGATGTTCCAGGTGCCGCTGATTTGGCAGACAGACAAAATCCACTTTTGAAAGGCAGACTGGGAAACCAGCAGCAGGCAGAAGGCCAGGGGCTTGTCTGAAGAAAGGTGGGACCCACCAGGCAGCAGGACATGGGTGGACAAACTGGACAAACTGGACAAACCCCTAACCCCATGGGGTTTGCAGGAATCAAAGCCCTTCTTGGGACTTATTTTCCTGGCAATTTATCATCTGCAGCGTGTAAAAATTCTTTATTTTTACACACTGCAAACATTAATCTGGATCTTAGTAGCTGTTCAACCTGAATCACCCTAAGACTTTTCCCAGTGACCTTGCTGCCTGCTCCATCTCTCAGATCTGCTCAGCACCTCATCAAGTCATGTTGTATAAATCATCCTTGCCACGCTGAGCCTCACATCTGCCCCCAGGTTAAAGGGCTCTGTGAAATGATGACTAGTTTGCATGTGCAGAAATAGCCCCTTTTTCCTAGTAACAGTTAGGAGATAGTAAACAACTGGAAGCAACAGAAAACTGTTGGTTTTATACTACTGCTACTTACACAAGATAAAATGATAAAATTAAATAGAGTTCAAGTACTACAGAAACTTGAGATAGATTGCATTTTAGAATCTTTCCAAACCCTGATTTGTTGCTATTTTGATGAACATTATAAATTTTTTAGATGTTTATAGAATCACTTTTGTTTTTCTAGAGTACATGGAAACGTGGTAGAATGCTTAAATGGAGCTCCATGTTCAGGGATGAGATATAAAAATAATTAAAATGTGCATCTACTGACAAGAAAAAACCCACAGTGTCTATATATAAAAATGGTAGATTATACACAAATTGTATATTAAAATTTCGAATATCAATAAACATATTTCATCAGTTCTGGTAGACCTGAGGTGTGACAGAACACTCCAATTTTCAGTATAGACACAGCAGTTGCTGTTGCTGCTGTTTTCCTTCCATTGCTTCTGCCAAAGACATAATTCTCTGGGTGTGTTTGTCATTCACTTGGAATGCAGCTGCATTTATCAATAAAATTCACACCTTTCTGTTATCAAATTCACACCTTTGTGTCCAACTTCTTCACCATTTTCTCTGGATCTGGAAACACTCATGTTTATGATAGTAAACTTCATTTTATTTAATCTAAAGCAGCAAGCTCACTAGGCAGATAGAAATCATGACAGCTTAAGGAAACATAAAAAAGCTTCTTTCTCTGTGACAGAAGAAAATATAGATAGAATTGAACAGAAACCAAGTCAGATGCTTTGCCTAGCAAGATCATTTTAAATGATAATTTTCCACTGGGTGCTCCATTATTTTTATTTTTTATATACCTTAGATTTTCTTTTTTATTTCCTTAGAACTAAGCAGAAAGTTTCTGGGTTTAAATTTTTCAAAACTTAAGATTTATGCACTCATATATCTTTTCAGACTTACTATTTAGAATCCAATAGCCCACAGTGAAGATATCCTTCCTCCTCCAAATAAACTGAGTTCATTTTTTTTGCTTTCAAGCCATAGTCATTAATTGTCTGAGTGAATGAAGCAGGGTTTAGGGCAACAAATAGTCAGCATATGTTTTGTGCAATTTTTTTCCCTAAAAAGAAGTAGACCTACATTTGTGTAATTTCTCATCTGCTCTTGGGTAGCTTCAGCACTACCATCTGGGGGGAAGCAAGCTGTTTTATCAACAAACATTGAGCTATATTCTCAGGGAAAAAAAAAAGAAAAAGGAACAAATTTCAATGAAGGGTTCTATGAATAGGCTGCCTGAATTAACCATTATTCAAGCATCTCATTTTTCCTGGAAAAACACACAAAAAAAATGCTTTTTTAAAATTCTAAACAATGTTCTAGTTCGTTCTCTCTCTCTCTCACCAAAAGTTTGATTCTGAAAGATAAGAAACAAATGTGTTTGTTTATTTTCATATTTAATAATGCTTGTTTATTCTACAACATACGTTCTAGGTTTTGCACATCAACCTGAAAAAAATAATTTGATAGAGTAATAAACTCTTGAAGGATTAACTGATTTTTGAAATGCTTATGGGTTTTTTTGTTAGCTTTTAATGAAAGGTAATGACATTTTTCTTTTCAAAAATAATGATTTTAGGATTTTTTTTTCTTTTTAATTCTACATATCAGAACAAATTGATCCATGACATTTGCACTAAGAAAAAAAAAAAAACAACCCAACATACTATGGCCAAAAAAAAAAATACCCAAAACTTTTTCCAAACAAATGAGTACATATTTTCATTTGAAGTTGATAGTGAAAATTTCAGTGCTGAAGAAGAAAACTGAGAAAGTTTTTATGAAGAGATTTGATGGATCAAAAATCCCTTTCAAGCACTCTAAATAGGAGGGGAAAAAAGAGCTAGAAGGACTTTGCCAGTTGCAAAAGAAAGTTGTGGAAAGTGAAGGTCAGCTGCTGGATGGAGGAGTCAATATGGTTACAAATGACACAGGACACAGCGAGTTAGTTGATCTTCAAAGGAAAATTGAGCCTCTGCATCCACCTCCAGATGGATCAGCACATTTTGCAAAGGAGGAGAGTTTACAGTGAAAGAGCAGCACATTAGAAACTCCATGAAAAATCCACAGGGCTGGATGAGATTTACACAAGGGTGTTGAAATGGTTGGCTGAACTGAAAAATCTCTCCTCATTTACCAAAGGTCACATTCCAATCAGACACGGCCTCAGGAAATAGAAACCTACTAGTAAGTCAAAAGAGACGGAGAGAAATGAACCTGAGATGACGATTCCCAGTCTGCCTTTCAGAAATTATAACAAAAGATGGGTTCAGAGCATGATGAGATGTATCTGTTCTCAAGTAAACAGCAAAACAGGCTGGAAATAGGATCACTGGTGTGAAGGTAGCAGCCCCAGCAGTGATGTGCAGATCAGACCCAATGCAGCAGTTGACTCATTTCTTTGGCCTTCGATAGTGTCTGACATGAATGGGTAATTCATTCTTCAACACCCACCTGCTAAAAATGTCAAATTTAGTGTGACTCCCCAGGAACAGATAGGATTTAGGACATTTTCCACTAATTTCTTTGGCCTTAAGGCAGAGAATGTTACTTTAATTTTGGATAGGATGAGCAATAAAGAACATTACTTGAAGAAATAACTATTAAACCAGTACTGAAGGCTGGTAACTCAGAGTCAGTGTGTCACTTTCCATCCAGTAATTCTGGACACCACATAAAGACCATTCATCCATCACACTGAGCCTTTTTAAAAATTATTTTAGTAAAACACATGATATACACATCAGTTTTAAAACAGTTTAACACTAATTTCTTTCACTTTCTTTTAAACGTAACAGCTTGATTTTTAACAGGTGAGATTTTACAGAAGCTTCCTGCCAGTGAGCAGCCTGTGAGCAACCACAATTGCTTGACTATATTTTAGTGTGCAATACATAACATCTTAGGCTTCTGCTAAAAAAACACTTACAAACCGTGCGCTTGACGTTTTTTAAGCATTTTTCCTCCGAAACACGCTGTAATGCTAAATGTAGCAACGTGAACATATGAGCCAGTGTTGACAGCCAGATTCAGCTGCCTTTAGGGAACCTTGCATCTGGATCCTTCGTGGAGTACAGCAATTGACCAAGAGCAGTAGCTCTCCAGCCTAAAAATAGAGCACCTTCTGTTTTGCTTGAGGAGCTCCCATCACGCAGAGCACACTTTGGTGGTCTGCAGAGCATTGACAAGCACACACTGACCTCCCTCCTCAAGGTGGAGAAAGAACAAGAGCTGCAGTTGCAAGAGATGGTCCTATACAAGCAGCAGAGATGAGAAACACTCACTAACACAAGGGGTCTCAGCTGCTCCTTTTTCTGTGGGAAAAACAAGCGTGTCTACTTGAGTGTCTGCAGTGAGTGTTCAGTCAAATTAAAGAGCTTAGTGACACCAGTATCACCAAGAGAATTGAAAATTTCAGTATCATCTAGGCAAGAATCTGGGGGAATCACTAAACATTCTTTAGATTCAGGAAAATGGTTTCACCCTGGGGCTGCAGATGAGGCACCATTTTTTGGGGACACAAGAGGTGGTGCATCATAACAGTATCATCTCTGCCCCTCCTGCCATAATGCCCAGTGACTTTGCCTAGCTGGACATCCTCTCTGCTATCTGGGCTATCAGGTTCTTTATAAGGACAGACACCTCTGGGAGGAGTTCAGATTAGGTGGGATCATTTGCTCTTTGGAAGTGCCCATTTCTCTTCCATAAATTCAAAAAGAATAGGGCAATGAACTGAGATTATGCCTGTTTCTTTCAGACAGGCAAAATTTAGAGCTATTAATACCTACCCCAAACAATTGTCCTTGTCCTAAGATAAAGAATAAACTAAAATCCTGAGGTTTTCAACCAAGGGAAGGGATAGCATAGAAACAATCAAGAGGTATAGTTACATGAAATGTTATAGTAATGATGAATTGTTTTAAGACAGCATACATGGAATAAGGTCAGATCCTCCTCACTTCATTCTACTCTCAGAAACTTTCAATGAATTTTAAAGTTTGGTTTTTTTTCTAAACAGAGAAGGAAAGATTTTCCCCCAAAATCCTTTCTTCCTCTCCCATGAAGAACAGTGAATATATATCATTTAGGAACTAGATCTAGTGATTTGTATGCTCCTACAAATTTATTAAGAAGCTTATAACCCTAGATCAGCAAATTTTAAAGTACTTATTCCCAGAGGGATCAATGCACCTTCAGGAAATGGGTAACCAATAGGATCTTTTTACAGAAATGATCAACACTGTTGGTCCTTTATCCTGCATAAGCCATGATTGCAGGGTAGAGCAATCCACATCCACACTAAGGCCTCAAAAGTATTATCTCTTTTATCAAAGTCCTTTTAGTGAAACCCCAGAGATACTGCTCAGACTACTCAAAACCAAGTCATATGTCAAAGGCTACATATTAGCCCAGGAATTATAACAGGTCAAAATATGGGGGGAAAAAAAATAATCATCTATTGCTATGATTTTAGGAATGAAAGGCTAGAATAACAGAAGTCCTATTAATTTATTCTATTCTGAGAACAAGTTCAACATGTAAAGGCAAAAAAAGAGAACAAGAAACAAGCCATAAACTATGCATGCATTCTATAATGGGGGGAGTTGTTATTGCCTTTTTTTTTTGTTCATTTAGCAGCAAGCCTTCCAAAAGCAGACAAGCTTTTCAACTTATCAGTTACGAAATCTCTGTCTCTTTGTAATTTATAGTTCCACTAGAGAACACTCAACATCCACCTAATTAAGAAGAGGGAATGTTATGACAAATGACTTATGTTGAAAACGACAGAACTTAATATTATCTAGGGGTCCCAGTGTTTCAGGAAAGCTAGATATATCCTATTTTTTCTCAGAATAGAAATCTGTCTTAAAGTTACAGTTTTATTTCAAAGAACACAAGTCTAGATTGCACTTGCCATTTCATCACAGTTCTGCTATTTATCATTGTGTTTTGTTACAAAAAAGCAGCATATCATTCAGTGGACTCTTGCAGGATTTGAGGATACACCATGAACAGCATCAACCTCCTGGCTGAGAGCACATGTAAGCTAGAGCTTACCTGCACACAGTTTTTCCAGCCCTGATTACTTAATCTTTTCTATATAAATCATTTCACTATATCCTACAAGCACATCCCTGCTAAAGAAAAAAGTTTTGAGCTCACAGTGCAGTTGACATTTTTCAGAAAATGGCCTGGAACCTATTTCCATGATTATATAATATCATGCAGATCACATCAAGAAGTTAATGAAATGGAGGATACAACTTGAGATTTGCTGTTCCACATATAAGATGACAGAATTAATGTAGCACCCTGGAATATTCTGGCAAGCAGAGATTAGAAACCCAGATGTCAACAGGCATTTAGTAACAACAGGCAAGGAAAATCCAACCAAAATCATGTAACAGGTTAAAAAACACCTTTTAGTAGATTTAGGGAAAAGGAAAAGTAGCACTAAGAAAATTAGATTATTTTTTCCTTGCCAGCAAGCCTTATGTATGTCTCTCCAAAACAGATGTACATCTTTTTTCACAAACAGTTAAAGAATGATCTTGGGATCCTCCTTCTACTTATTCTTATATCTTTAAAAAGAGATCAGGGGCACACTCAAGAGAGCATGATCAATATTTATTCAAGAAACACATAGAATCAAATAGTTACAGCAGTAGATGTGCTCCAGGAGAGACATCCACAAAATATGATCAATACCAATGAGACGACAGCCTTGTTGTACACCCAGAGTATTAATCACCACTTCATGTCCTTTCCTGACAGCTAACCCCATCTCAGATTCCTGTGGGAGAACACACAGTAACACTGGGTGATGCTGTTAAAGAAGAAAATTAAAGGATGATTGGAGTAAAAATTGGAGTGAAGGGCAAGGAGTTAAAGATGAAATAATAAATCACAACACGCAATAAAATACACATTGTATTTTTATTGCAGGAGTCCCTTGACAACCAGCTGCTTTCATTATTATCTCAGCTTTACTAGTCTGTCCTTGAACTTTCTTGAAACTCTAAAAGAACACAAAGATATGAGCTTATTTATGAAAGCTAGAACTCATATTTATATTAATGCTCCTACACTTGCAGTATTTTGAGAGCACTGATTTAATCAGCAGCTGGTTCACAGTCTAGGTCATAAGCTTTGATTTTTCATCTCTACCTGTTTACATCCACTCTTTTTATGTATTTGAGGTTAGGTGATCACAGCAATGTCTGTGGCTTCATTCGGGATTTATAAAACACTTTGACTAACTATTATTGTTATACTACAGAACCACAGAATGGTTGGGGTTGAGAGGGACCCCTGGAAATCACCTGGTCTAACCCCCTGCTAAAGCAGGAGTTTAGAATGAATAGGATTCATTCTACCTGACAAAGGCTCACCCAGAGCAGGTTGCACAGGATCATGTCCAGGTTCTGAAATTTCTCCAGAGCAGGAGACTCCAAAACCTTTCTGAACAGCCTGTTCCACTGCTCCATTGCCATCAATGCAAACAAATTTTTCTTCATACTCAGATGTAACTTTCTGTGCTTTATTTTGTGACTATTGCCCCCTGTCCTGTCACTGGGCACCACCGTAAGAGTTTGGCTCCACCCTCCTGACACCTGCCCTTAAGATATTTGTATTCATTGATAAGATCCCCTCAGTCATCTCTTCCTACTAAGGAACGTGGGGTGGGGGGCAGAAAAGAAAGTATAAGTCTTCACTTGTGCTATTAACCATTGTCTCCCTCCCCAGGTGTCACAGTTATTTCACCAAAAACACTGCATTAGATGGAACTAGAAAGTTCATGAATGTTCAATGAATGTTCAATGCACGAAACAAACACAGATCTCCCATTCCTGCTGCCTGTTTCTCAAAGCTCCCACTTAGTCCAGTATTCCTATAGTGCTAGACCACTGAAATATCAATGCCTTCCCTCTTTTTGCTATCCAGGTGCCAATACAAATATGTTGTTTCAAGTGTGTGATTTGATCTGAAGTATAGGATTCATTCTACCTGACCAAGCATTCAAAACAGATGCTTCTGGACAGCTTGAAAGAGTGAGATATCCAGGTTGTGAGAGACGGCTACTGCAGTCTTTAAAAAAGTTTTGTGGGGTTTATTGACTGATTTAGAGTACTTTTATAAGTGCTGATCACAAGTTGGCATGAAATTTAAGTAATAGGAAAAAAAAAATCTTGGCTATGACAGCTCATCTAAGATAAGGCAGGTCAGTGGAGTTCCTATTAAACTTGAAGACAAAAATAAAGCTGGAAGGGTCTGCTAGCTCTTCTAAGGCCATGGTGAGAACTCAAAATCATCCTTATTAAATAAGTACCCTGAGGAAACACGAGCAGAGATAAGTATCACGCACGGAATAAACTGATCAACTGCATAAATGTAAGACAAAAACCGCTACTGACACTTGTAAGGTCCTCAGAAGAGAATCTGGGTTTCAGGAAATTAATCTGGACACATATCAACCAAATCAGGCTACTAAGAAAAAAACAAACCATATAATGAAAAGAAAAAGAGAATCTCTCTGTATAAGGCTCAGAAAGGAATCTGTGTCTTCTGGTTGACTCTGGAAGTGTACTAGCTAAAATTCTGTAACTGACTGTGGGAAATGACTCACAGACATCTTAATAAAGAGAAAATCCAATCCAAAGGAGGATAAAAAGGATAACAAAATATTAAAAGTGTAGGGTCACAAATTGTTAATAAAGACTGAAAAGATTGTGATGGTTTGATCTAGGGAAGAGAAAACCAAAGTACAAAACACAATAGCAATTTTACAAATAGGAAAGATTGTTAGAAAAGAAGGGTAAAAAACTGTCTTCTAGATATAATTAAGGAGAGAAGAAAAAACAAGGATCCAAATTGCAGCAAATAATATTAGATTAAACTTACATTTTCTGTGTAAAACTTTTCACATTAGAAAGATATAAAACATAAATGAATTGTTATGAGGACTTGTAACATGTAGTGGAAGGCTTTAAGTATTGAAGGGCTTTAAGAAGACATTATACAAATATCTGTAAAAGACACACATGAATGGTTGTTGCCCTGGGAGAGCAGGAATATACACATGAACACTTGGTCTGTTCCAACTTTACATATCTATAATTGAATCAGTAATTTACATTTAATTATTACTATGTTATAAGTAATTTTTCAATTTATCACTAATACTTTTCAGAGGAAAAATCCCATTTCAAGGATGACTCACAGCTTCCCTACTTTTTATTCTGCATCTTCTGGGACAGAAGATGAGGCCATATTGTCATGTTCTGTTTGTTTTAAGTTGTCTTGAGCACAAGGCAGAAATGTAAAACATTCAAATTAAATAATAAAAATTCCCTTCTTCCCATTTTGAGGCATTAAGTCATGCTAAAACATCTTTTGTTAGTTCATCCAAGGTGAGCAAAAGAAGGAAAAACAAAAATGTAAAGGAAAGGAGCCATAGGAAAAAATGTAGTCCACATATTCTACCTGACAGTAGGTCACAGTTCACTGTCTAAAGAAAGCCTGAATTCACTATCAGTCTTTAAAAGAAATGTTAAGTTGGTATGCCTAATTGCCAACAGATCCTACAGCAGAGAGTAAAAGCAAGCTGACATCATATTTTCTGATCTATTTTGAGTCTTTATTATAACTTGAGTATAAAAATGTCCTCTAGACAAAAATTTTACATGTAGACCTAAAACTATTTATACTTTTTCCTAAAATAAACCAAGGTCATGTGTCTCTAATGGTAAATTTTCTGCCTGAATGAGTTTTCATGACAATGTGAAATGCTGCAGAATGTAATGGTCATGTCAAGGGTGTAGCAAGAACAGTCATGGGGGGAAGAAAATCTCAGTGAAAGCTGCCAGTGCTTCATTCCCTTAAGAGGCTGTTGTGAAGGGATTTCTAATATCAGCTGCTGTTCAGGGACCACCTCAGAACACAGGGAGAACAGGTAACAATCTATTTTTAGTCTTGATTTCATTTTTAAATTTCTCTTCATGAAGGAATTAGTGTGTTGAATCATGGGAAATAGAAGGTCACACGTCATTTCACTGATTTTTGGGAGCCTCGTTCTTTATGAATTTCACAGAATCGTGGACTTTTGTGGATACACACATTAAATGGCTTTAATGTTGGGAATACTGTGGAACAAATGAAGCATCCTCACTGTTTCTAGAAATGACTGGTGAATTTTAACACTTGGTATTTTTAGTTTAATAAAGAGAAATATTATGTCAAGAAAAGAATATTCATCAGTAATGTATATTTCTGAAACTCCTGGATAGACAGGAAAACAGTAGTGATGAACAACCAGTGACTTTAACCAACAACAAAATCTTTTATGAAGCCTAGTTCTTTTCTCACTAATTACCCATGAAAATAGGTTCAAAATGGGACATCTCTGCACCGTATGATAAAAACTTAACATACTTAAAATTAATGTTAAAAAAAATCCCCTGAATATATTTCCGAAAATGTGAAACATATCAGTGTACATTTACTTACAAATACTTGTCTTTCCTGTAACTAGTCTTGATTTATGTGAAGTAATAAAAAAAATTTCAGCACTGCCTTTTCTTATTCTCTGCAAGTCACTTTCAAAGTCACTTTTATGCTTGGCTTGACACTTCACAATCAGTTTAAGTATTTTCTCCTAATACAAAAATAGACTTCTATTTGTTAACTCACAGAGGTCTCAAGAATGTGCTAAACAGGACTAAGGTGGGGTTTTCCTTGCTGGATGGGTGCAGACAGCTATATGAGCACTCTACTCAACTGAGATGTGCCAAAACATGGGCCAGCCTCAGAACAAAAACAATAGAGCCACATCACCACAGCTCTGAGCTGGAATTAGCATATCTACCTTTCAACGGGGCTTAAAGTTAAAAGAACCTTTCTGGAGTTTTGATTTCCAAATATGATTTGTATTTGTAAGCATGAGCTAGAAAAGCAAATTGCAGTAGTTTCATTTTGTCAAATGGTGAAAGCATAAAAATGTGGTTTTACCATAAATGTTCAGAAAATTCAAGCTGGCAACCAACACAATCTCTTGCAATCAAAACCAAAAGAATAGCAGGGTTCTGCACCAGTTTTTTTTAGTTAGAAAGCATTCTCTTAACTGTGATTCTATGGCATCACTGCTAGTCCAGTAAGACATATAAAGTCCTATGGTTATCTCTTGTAATATGTTTAAAACAACATAGATGTGGGGTGGACTAAATCTGGCTCCATTCTGTCTCCTGCTGGTTAAAGATTGTTTTCTCAGGCTGGACTTTCAATGGAACCATTGGACATTGGGGAATCGATTCAATTTTAATGAGCCCAAGTGTGTAAATCCACCAACCTTCTCTTTAAAGTGTAAAATGACAAATGCCCCTGAAGAACAGGCTGATTTTTCAGACACAGCAACTGTATCTCTCACTGATTTTATCAGAAGTAACAGAATCTGTAAAATGTTCTTTTACTTGTCATATGACTTGAAAAGCTCTCTCAAGCACCATATTAAGTTTTCTAGTTCTGTGTTAAAACCAGTTAATTCCAGTAACACTGCACTCTGATATATATTTATTTTTTTCACAGGGAAACAGATACTTCTCAACTCCTGCAATGCCTTCAAATGAGATGTACCTGAGCCTCAGTTTTACTCACGAGTAGAGAAATCAAGTCCTATTTCTAGAATGATTCCGAAAATTCAGAAAAAAAGTGGGAAAAAGACCATTATTCTAATAAAGAAAATGATCATACTTATTTTAGCAAAAATAAACCAGTTTTTCAACAGTAAGCAAACAGTTCTGAAGTACACTAAAAAAACAGGGAAGTATCTAGAAAACTATCTAGAAAGTGTTGCAATATACTCATTGTCCTCATTGCATTAGATGCCTTTGTAACAAAATATGGACAAATATGACTTTGCTGGACTACTCTGAGTCCAACTTCAGTTCTACATAAAGAAAAATCATTCAGACACTTTTCTGGTGTCCTGCAAACCCAACTGCTGCAGTAAGAGTACAGTGATCATTAAAAAACAGCAAAGGATAACACATAACCCAGAAATATCTTTTCTTCAAGACAAGAATGGCTGATCAGTCTTGGTGATAGGCTTTCCTTTTAGTAGTTAACAATCCCCTCAGCCTACAAATTATAGAAAGTTTCCCACATTCTGTAAAAGTAGGAATATAGGCAAAAAATCTAGCTTGACAATGAAATGCTGGAATAAAGGTGAATATAATTGCTAGTGTAATCCTGCAGGAAAGACTTCACTTTCCAGTGTTCTGTACTTTCCTTAGACTGTTTTCCAGCACTCTGACTCAACTGTCTGCAAACATTCAATTATACCCTGCAGCCATTTCCAGAGAACTAAACAAGGCCAGCCTCTGTTGGCAGAAACCTGAAATCATACAAAATGCTTTTGGCATTCGTTACTTGCAATCAAGTGTTTGAGTGCAAACAAAAATTCAGCCCAGCATGAACAGCAAGAATATGTGGATTGTTATCATCTCCAAACCAGACAGCAAATATAGAAATCTAATAATTTAAAGGGTTAACTGTAATACAGATTATTTCTCTAAAGGATGTACACACAGAAGATATTTCTTAAGGGATAGGAGTGGACTATAACGAATCATATATATTCTAATGGCCTCATGCTCCAAACAGTAAATCCTCTTGAATGTGAACATGAATATGTAGCTATGACCTTCCCTCTTCATTCACAACACATAATTAGTATCATTACTATGTTAAACATACTGTTCCTTATAGACTGTCAATTAGCTCTCAATTAATTATAAACTTGATGTCTATTTTAAAAGCATTCCCCATATAATGATCATTTTCTCTAATACACTCTTATTTATAATTATTCATAGAATAAACAGGTCAATAGTTCTTAGTTCATAACTTGTCCATGAGCTTTACAGTAAATTTTCACTGGCTTAAATTCTGTCTGTTTGCTATAGAAAGAACATAAAATCTCTCTGCTGTGCTATTACCAGATTGGCAGTAGAAGTCTTTATAAATACAAATATGACCATATAAATATGACACTCCCTGTTAACAGACCACATATTGACAATCCTGATATGAAACATAGCATCTAATATGTGGTTTGCCAGAAGACAATAGACCACTACTCTATTAGTACACATTTGCTAGCAAACCAGCTAATAAAATAAACCTATATTTTTTTCTAAATTTATAAACGAAATTAATTTCACTTGCTTTTTTCCCCCTTTTTCTTTTTTTTGAGCATTCATCCAGCTGCTCTAAATAATCACTAAGACCAAGACATTTTAATGCTCAAACTGTGATGTCTCTCCTCATCCAAAATCTCTGCTTTGAGTTCTCACATGACAGAGACCATGATATTCACATGACTTTCATCTGGAACAATCTCATTGAAGCAATAAAGATAAGAGTATCTCACATTTTAACCATCAAAGCACAACATCGCAGTAGCTGAAATAACCTCTGCAATGCCCAGTGGCAAGGCTTTTAAAATGTGATATTGCACAAAGACAGGTAAAAGACTGACTTTTTGAACTTCAATGTTCAGATGATGTCCATGCCATCCCATCCATGAAGAAGGCACAAACCAAGCCTCTTCTACCATGGATTATGTTTTATATGTTTGGGAATTCTTAAATACAGATATAGGTTGTGCTTTCTTTTTTTTATTTTTCAACCTACACTAGGCCACAGTTTCAAGTTTTCACTGAAGTCTATGAAAAGGGAACCTACTTTAAAAAAATCTTTCTGGTATCCTACAAATCATGAGATGGCAGGGCATAGATCTTACAATATTTTCCATATGTCAAGAGTTTCAATAGGCCAATTTAAGAACTGTCAATCCAGACTCGACGCAAGAGAATAACTTATTTTGTCTTTTTAGGCTACATAGTTCAGAACAAGATTTGAAGAAGGTACAGTTACCCTCAGAAATCTTAATCCAGAACTGTCAGAGGGGTTTTCTTTTAAGGATTTACATAAAATACAGGAAACAGTGCTTAGGAGAATACATCACTGAAAGCTAGTGGATCTATTCCTGTGCTCTATAACTGATAAAAGACTGCTGAAATGAAATGCTTTAATTATTGTTAAATTTCATAGACTTGAAATTTTGTATTTCTGACATCAGTAAGGACAGCTCTATATTTCTCATCGAGGGCATTAAATATTCATTATTCTTTGGTGCATTTAATTTATACTCAAATATTATCAAATCTCATTAACCGCTACCATGATTCAGATTGAACTGAGCAGTGTTACCCTTAAATATGAGGAGCAGTTACACGCTTGATACAGGTAACAACCAGAATGGAAGGAGTTGTCTAAATGACTTGGGTGGACTGAAGCAGTAGCAAGAGTGGTCTAACACTCAGGAAAATCAGCCTGACTGATATCTTCAAAAGATTCCAGTTTCCATTAGCTGGTACATTGCATTTTATAGTACACATTTTACAACATATTAAAGGATTTAAAGAAAAGAAACACGAATGTAGGAACCTAAAAGAAAGAAATACGTCCGGGTATACTCCAGAAAAAATTGCTTGCCTAAGATCATGTCAAGCACAGCATATTGCACATTTTGAACTCAGGCACAGGAATGATGGGTGCATGGGCTTGGTTTTATATAAAAAACAGATTACGTGTTAGAACAACACCAAGACTGAGATCTTGAAAGAACCATGTCATAGTGAAACAAAGACAAAGCTCAGGAATCCACAAACTCGAGGAGGCAGTTTCCACTATGTATCTTTATAATTCAGATCCAGTTCTTTAGCAAGAGATTTTCTGTTTCACTTTTTAAACTAAAAAAATTGAAGCAGCACACAAAAATGAACTTAGAAAAAAGTTAGTACCTACGTAACTCTAGTATTGAATATCCAGAAGCAAAATATGTCCTATGATCCAAGAAATTCTGGACCTGTATCAGAAATACATTGCAATAATAGTTTTAATGTTTTAGATAATACAAAGTCATGACAAATAACTGTTGAACAAGGCTTCAAAGTTTACTTTTGCTCATTACTCAAGAGGAGAGAGGTCAGGATTTGCTTGGGGTTATCCTGCTGTTTGGTCTTGAATACTGTAATATTCTCCTTAGGCTTCTAACAAAAAAGAACAAAAGATTTGCTTTGTGAACTGAAATAGACCCAGCTACAACCTTGTAATAGGACATTTTGCTTTGCACATTATGAGAATTTTCATTTTGCTTTGCAAAAATGAAAGAAGTTGTGAAAACACAAACATCAGTCTGGCAAAACTAGTGTTGGTTTATCTCAAGAGCTAAACTGGGCAACGCTTCAGTGCTCTAAGCATCAAATGATATAACCTTTTTTTTTTTAACATAAGAGGCTTCAAGTAGGAATGGCCTTCAGACTTCTTACTGCAGCTTATCACATAATTAATCAAGGGAGGTGGGGTGCAGAAATTGCATTTGACTTCTTCTGTCAGTATTACCCTTCTGTGTTTAGTCTGGGCCAAAGAGGCAATAAAGCTGATGGGACCACACTGCACATGATCTAACGGCTGTCAAATGAAAGAAGACAGTTGCATCTGTATGCCCACAAAACAGCTGAAAAAAAGGAAAAAGAAAAAATCAAAGTGGCAGTGAAGGACTTCAACTATGCTTATATAGCGAGACAGAACAAATTGCACAAGACACTTCAGGACAAAGAAATAAAAAAAGCCAAAAAAACGCTGTTCATTGGTTTAAGTAATTTGCATCTCCAAATCTTCACTTCTAGTAGAACTACATTAAAGCTATTCAGAAGTTCATGTTCAGATGTTCAGAAATTACTTCAAAAAGTAGAAATATTTGCATTGTGGAATAATAATGACTGCATGTAATTTGAAGCTGACATCCATGAATATGCATATACAATTTCCTTCCTAGATTCAGTATTTTGCAGAACAATAGAGGAATTGTCCTAAACCCCACACAATTACCAGGAACCCCTCACTGCATGTACCTCTGGTTTTGCATGCCTCTCCTTCTGGTTATATCAGAGTATTACCTTGAAAGAATTCCCCTTTCTTTGGTAAAATTTAAGTAGTCCTCATGGGTCTTAGTGTTTGCAAGTTGTTAGATGGCAATAGAAGATGTATAAAATATTGATTGTATTAAAGTTATTGCTCCTACCATCTTCAATCTTAATTCTAAACCTAATATCTGAGTGATACCTGCTTTCTTAGAGTGACATAGTGCAAACAGCACAAGGCACCAACAAATACAAATATTTTTGTCAGTTTTCATTAATTGCAGAACATAGGCACTAATTGCTTTTCTTAGATGAGCTTAACAAATTCACTATATTTAAAAGCATTAAAGACCTTTATGACAAATAAAGAGTATGACCTATGATGAGGAAAAACAAACAAATAAAAGGGAGGCATTTCAATTGTTACCAAGAAATAACAGAATACATCTTCATTAGCATGATTTGCAGAACCACATCTTGTCAGTCTGACTGTGCTCTCAGCTAAATGTACAGGATCTTGTACTCCTGCAACGCTCTGTAGCCAAGAAATAAAAGTTCAAGGTGCATTTCAGGAAAGCTTTACAGGCTCCTAAAACACTATCCTATATCACACAATTTTATGAATGGTACATTGTCTTCGCATTCTCTGTTGGCCTTTTTTTCCAGCAGTCTCACTACAGCTTGCCAGATTCACCATAAACAGATAAACAAACATCAAATCCAAAGTACTTTCGACTTATGGAGTGAGACAGAATTCAAGGAGCAGACACCTGACCTATTTTTTGTGAAGCTGTGTTGCAGAGCCTTTTAAAAATATGCTGTCTTCTGTCCCCATTCCTTTGAAAAATTTGCAGTTTGAGTATACATTCAAAAAAAATTTTTTTTTTTTGTCAATGAACCAAACTAAATGCACTGTCAGAGCATTTCCAAAGCTGTACATTATGTCATGCCATTTACACTGGCTGTATTCACAACACTGTGCTTCACATTTAATTAGCTGGAAATCTGAGAAAGATCACACAGAACCCATTAACTTTAAATTGCTTGCAGGGGTAATTAGAAAGTGTGGCAGCTCCCTTTTCAATATTTTAAAATAACATTGTAATCAATTTCTGCAAAGGAACAACAAACAAACCAAGGGATGAATGAACTTTTTGGTAACATTTAAAGAACTGCAAGTCTTCTAAACAGAAAATTAAAATGCTTCAGGCCTTCTAAGGCTTCCATAGGTTACTGAAAATATATTTGTTCACAACAGCTAAGAAGTAAAAAATTGCTCTTCATTATCATTTTTCATTAGGTTCTGGTGATCTGCAAACTACCATCAAACTACATCTTTATGGTTAATTTCACATTGGCATATCACAGACTTGTTGTAGCATATCAATTTCCAACTCTCAAAATTGAGAGGATAACATACATAATTATTCAAGGAAAAGTTGTTTTGTAGCTTAGATACTCACCAGCCCTGGCACAAAAGAATTGACTTCTACATGAAGTTAAACTGATGCCGTGACACTCATCATTTAGAACCAGAGGCTTTTTTGCTGTTCTTAAATAGTAGCAGGACTTTTAATGTCAGTCTTGTTAACTGCAAAATTTATCTACATTTCAACTCTCTGATATCTTCTGTATCTTACCTCAAACTGACTGTGGAGCTGATGAGTGGCTTTGAGATGTGTGACATTAAAAATGACGTCTCTTCCACGGCTGAGAAGAAAATACAAGTTTTCAACAAGGAGTGACTAGACAAGTGTTGCCTTGCATATTTTTCCTATTTAAATACACACGGCCTGTGTGGACTACGGAGGGTAAAGGCACCTTTTTTATGTCATTTCTTTCTCCCTCTTCCCTCCCATCCCTTACACAGGAGGGAGAGAAAGGTCTTGAAGAAGGAGCTGTGTTCCCAGAGAGCATAACAGACTCCATTCTGCTGCTTCTGAGTCAGGGTTTCATGCTGAACAGGCTGCTGGTTCCACTGCTTCAAGGAAGTCATTATTTTGAAATGTGCTTTGGTCAGACACTTTGCCTTGTGCAAGTGCAAGATCAGAAAAATAACATGTTTGTCTGATCCACACAATAATAGCTGGTCACCAACTGTGGTCAGGGCAGGAAATGGTTCATAAAACAATATGCCAGATACTTTGCCTCGTTTCTTCTCAGTCCATTTAGAGGTGTGATCAACAGGCAAGATTTCAGTCATTCAGTTTGAGTCTGTAGTAAAACAAAGGTATTTCCTCTTACCTACTCCTAAGTTAGTACCAGCTCAGGGTCACAGGAGCTGGAAAAAAGTTCCATTGAGGACTGTGGTCCCAATGGTAAATAGATATCATGAAATTCCACGCTCATCTCCTTGTTTCTATAAATGCATCACAGAGTACCAGGTTGGCAGAATTTATTAAAATGTCCCAGCATCCTTCCCAGACAAGTATTTTGTGCATGCTACCACACAGATGAAAAACCCACATTCTTTTACAATGCCCCCATTCTGTCTTGCATAAAGGTCACTTTAAAACATTCACATATCAAATATATACACATCCAGAAAGGCTAGTAGCACCCAAGGGTTTAAGTGAGGACAATCATTGCCAGAAAAATTGACTGTCTGAAGCATGAGCACGTTTGCTTTCAGTTGCTTCATTACTGTTAATGACTCAGATAAGCAACTCTTCTTACTTATCTCGCTTTTTCAATTTTATCCATGTCTGTATAACTAAATTTAGGAAATTCTCAACAGCATTTCACAATATGTAATTATGCAATCAAATCCTCCACTCCAAAATATTTTTATGAAAATGCTTTAGTGAGATGCCGTCATAAGAGCAAGACAAAGTGTAACCTGATTTTCATCCTTAGAGTCCAAGGAGGAATATTGGCCATTACATGCCATTAGCGATGTTCTAATACATGCATACACACATAAGAGTAATTAATCAGAAAAAAAAAAGAACATTTTCAACTTTTCCTTCAGTATCACTTTTTGCTACTCAAATAAAACCTACTGTTATTAAAGTCTAAAAAATGGGGAGTGCTGAATGATTTGTGAAATGTGTGTGCACCTACCATTGTCTATCCTCGCAGCATGCATTTTTAAATATTCTTAGACTAACTGAACTGTTTTTAGCATTTAGCAACCTTATTTTTCCATGAAATGGATGACATGAATAAACAACAGGTAAGAAGATTTATCTCTCTTTAGAGTGAAAAATGGGGTGGTTTCAGTGGTGGAAGCATCTTATTTCATTCTCCCTTTCTGTAAAACCATACCTTCTTACAGCTAAAGGGTGCAACTTATCTACATTTGTAAAATATCTTTGGCTTGGCACATGAAAGGGACAGTACACTGCAGAACATAATCAATACCATTTTCTACTTTCCATTTAAAAAAAAAAAAAGTTTTAAATACAAAGGATAGGCAGAAAGCAACAAATATTGTTCATAAAGGGAGACTTCACCATTACATAATCAATAGTCATTTCTTTTCCTTAAAAAACAGGATGAAAAGATTGAAAAATCATTAAAAAGATTGGCACTTTTAGCAATATGCTAGGTGCTGCAGTTACAGAAACAAACATTGAATTTACTAAATTTACATCCTGGGAAATATAAACGTTCTCATTTTTTGTGAATGCTGTATTTACAGAACCACAGAATCACAGAATCACAATTAGGTTGGAAAAGACCTCTGAGATCTATGACCCAACACCACGCTGTCACCCAGACCATGGCACTGAGTGCCACATCCAGCCTTTCCTTAGGTACCTGCAGGGACAGTGACTCCACCACCTCCCTGGGCAGCCCATTCCAGTGCCCAACCACCCCTTCTGGGAAGAAATTCTTCCTGATGTCCAACCTGAACCTCCCCATGTGCATCTTAAGAGTGTGTCTTCTTGTTCTGCCACTGCTTGTTGGGAGAAAAGACTGACACTCGGCTGGCTACAACCTCCTTTCAGGGAGCTGCCCAGAGCATTAAGGTCACCCCTGAGCCTCCTTTTCCCTGGGCTAAACAACCCCAGCTCCCTCAGCCACTCTTCATAAGTGATGCGCTCCAGACCCTTCATGGGCTTTGCTGCCCTTCTCCAGACCCGCTCCAGCACCTCCACGTTCCTGAATTAAGGATCCCAGAACTGGACACAGGACTCGAGGTACAGGGGAAGAACCACTATCCTGGCCCTGCTGGCCACACTATTTCTGATAGATAGATTTCTGATGCCATTGGCCTTCTTGGCCCTCTGGGCCCATGTGGACTCACGTTCAGTCGCTGTTGACCAGCACCCTCAGATCCTTTTCTGCTGGGCCACTTCCCGGTCCCTCTGTCCCCAGCCTGCAGCACTGCAGGGGTTGTTGTGGCCAAAGTGCTGGACCCAGCACTTGGGTCTTGTTGAACCTCATGCCATTGGCCTTGGCCCATCGATCCAGCCTGTCCAGGTCCCTCTGCAGGGCCTTCCTGCCCTCCAGCAGATCAACACTGACCCAGCTTGGTGTCATCCACGGGTTTGCTAACACCAGACTCACTCCTCTCATCCAGATCATCAATAAAGATGTTAAACAGAGCTGTCCCCAGCGCTGATCCCTGGGGGACACCACAGGTGAGTGGCTGCCAGCTGGATGTGGCACCGTTCACCAGCACTCTCTGGGCCTGGCCATCGAGCCAGTTCTGAACCCAGCAAAGAGTGAACCTGTCCAAGCCGTGGGCTGCCAGCTTTCCCAGGAGAATGCTGTGGGAGAAGCTGTCAAAGGTTTTGCTGAAATCCAGATAGACAACACCCACAGCCTTCCCCACACCCACCAGGTGGGTCACCTGGTCATAAAAGGAGATCAGGCTGGTCAAACATGACCTACCCCTCCTAAACCCATGCTGGCTGGATCTGCTCCCCCAGCCATCCTGTAGATGCCATGAGATCATTCACTCAATCTGCTCTGGCTATTCAGTTACCAAAGAGACATAAAGAATTTCAAGGGTTTAAAGCTTAAATGTGAGAGGAATGTTAGGCAATAAAGCTCATGCCAGCTTTCTGAAACTAATTCAGGGGAAAGGTTATTCTGTCATCTAGCATAGCAGAAGTTGCTCTTGTCTGCTTTGCCTACACATGACAGCAAAATGGATTTCACAGAACCGTTGTTTAGAAGTACAGTATAGTTCCAAACAACATTTTTAGTAAAATTAATTCACACTTTTGCCTGAATGAGCCATGGGAACCATATGTATTTTTGTTACAGCCAGCCTCCACTTTTAGTGAGTCATTCACAAAAAAAAAATAAAAAGGCACTTTCACTATAAATATGAAAGCTGACTACTTTTTTCATGTGCTGGGATGACCGCAGTTGCCCCACCGTCGATGAGTAATTGAAATTCTGCCTGCACCACTCACTTAGTAAAACCTTTCAAATGGAAAGACAAAGTAAGTGGAAAAGGACACAGTGATACAACACAGCTGAAGACTCTCAGTATGTGATCATCCTCCCAGCAAGGTCTCAGTGGCAGATTTTGGCTGTCCAGATACAGAATTCAATGCAGCATGACCTTGTATCATTGCTTGTCCAGAGAATCCCTAGAGAAGACTGTATTATAGCTGTTCCCTCCTTTTCCAAATACAAGAGGGAGGGAGACAGTAGAAACAACTTTGTGGGGAGAATCTTCTTCCACTGCTCTGGACCCTACTGGCTCAAGCCAGCCTAAGTCCCAATGTCCCTAAATTGATCGAGGTGAAACAGGCCCTTTGCATGTAAATCATGCCACACTTTTCCTGTAGTAAAAATGGCAAATGGAAGCTGACTGGCTGACAGCTGCTATAGAACTGAAAAACATGTGGGATTCAACCTTTGGCATTTGTGATCTCATAATAAACTTCTGCTGAATGCCAGATTATTTGGGGGAAAGGAAGCACCATGTGAGAAAACTTTTGCAATATCATCAATACAAATCTGTGTAGGCTGCTTCCAAAGTCCCAGCAAATCTGTGTGAACACAACTCCTCGGAAGGCACATTGTTTTGTCGTCATGACAGAAAATGGAACACCAGAACAAGGCTGTGGGGTCTGTGGTACAATGTCACAGTGTCTGAATGAGCCATGCTGCCACTGCTTTAGCAAAACTGCTTTTTGTTAAGCATTTCATATGGTTTAGGTCTTGTCTTTCTGGGTGACCCAGCTTTTGGGCTCAGTCATTACTGGCCGGGTCTAAAACAACAACGAGTTTCTTGTGAGTTTCTTGTGAGTTTCTTGTCCCAGTGTCCTATTTCTCAAGGCCTTTCCTACTCATCTTTCACATTCTTTCCTTCATGTCAGCCTTGTTTGTTGACACTGAAGCCTGTAGAACCCAAAAGTATTTTGTGGTCATTTTATTCATATCCTTAAGATTGGGAGCCTGGATGCCTTGGTCACCTGCTTAGACTTACAATTTCCATAACCAGCATGCATGTATCAGAGGTTGACACTCCCTCAAAAGCTAGGCAAATCCTCAGAGGATGTCAGATGGAAAGACTCACCACCGGGAGGAGGTTAAACTCTCAGTTTAGACTGATCTTCAGATCCAGACCTTAAAGATAGGTGGGATTGACTTGGATTCTGAAACCTAAATGGACAAGAAAGACACTGTCTAACCAGTCCTATTCTATGAATAAGTAACTGTCACAGATGTGTCCCTTCTAAACACAGTTATATGTCCCCTCTAAAGCTATCTGTTTGCAATGCCTCAGAAGTAGAATTGGTTGTTCAGTATTTTTGCATATCAGCCTTTAAAAAAAAATTAAATAAAATTTTTAAAAAATGAATGAGCATTCAATAACTTGTATATGTAGAGCTGAAACAGTGCAGTCAACAATTAGTCTGTTTCTGTGGGATTATGCCTTAAACTAAACCAAATCAAAGGTGTTATATCAGAAAACTNATCTCTATCATAACAAAGATGTTATATCAGAAAACCGATTAAAATTAAAAAAAAAAAAAACCAAAACCAAGCCCACTACAAACAAATTTTTTTGCTAAAGTACACTCAAAGAAAATTGCCAATACATTAGATAATCCTTTTTCCTCTAGAAGAAGAAAAAAATTATGTTTGAATAGGCCAACATTATTTTTTTTTTTATCAAATAGGATCAGATTTTCTATCACTCAGGTTTCAGAACAGCATGACCATATTAGAAGAATAATCACTGGGTGTCTGAATTAATTTTAATTACCAGTCACGTGGGTTTTTTGGATAAAAGAACAACTATAAATTAATTTAGCTTTTTTATTGAAGAATAATGACAAGCTCAGATTTTTTCAGCGTCATTGGTACAAAATCTTGTTTGTTTTTCCTTAAAAATCCCAGGCCAAATCATAAGTTCTAGCTCCAGCTAAAACCCAAAACAACACACCAATATATATTTTTACTTTTTCTCACAGCAGCAAATTTTGAAAAATGCTCCATAGTACTTTTGAACACTCCACACAGTGATCAGTAACTGCCTATGGATTATTATTATTACTTTGCTCAATGACTGTGCATCCCTTTAGTCCTTGAGATGGGGGGAGAATCTGAATTCTGTGCTCTGACTGTTGCTTACATCCTGCAAAGTCCATAGGGGAAAAGTTTTCTACAGCACTCTTAGCCTTCCTTCAGGAAGAGCTCAACAGAAATGGGGCTATCCACATTATTCAGGAAATAAATTCCCCAAACTCAGCTCTGCAACACTATGAGACCAGAAATAACCACATAAACTTTTGTAGGAACTTGGGAAGGTTTTCCCATCACAATGTTTGAAACCACAAAAAACAATACCAAAAGGAAAGGGACTAGAAACCTGCCACTAATAATAGGTCATCTCCCAATATTTCTTCACAGATGTGAAAGAACAATGAAACCACTTATTGAAGTCTTAACTGCAAATATTGATTTGAATTTTTTTTTTTTAATTTCAGTACAAACAGCAGTAGAGTAATGGTGAGTAATTTCTTAATATTATACTATATATATAATATTGTTTAATATTATTAACCATTTGGTGTCATGGCAAGTGCAGTCTAATACAAATTACACTTTCTTTCACAGAGCTTCTGAGCAATTTACATTTATCACAATATTCCATACAAGCAGTTTTCAAGAAACATTCTTTGAAGTAACACCAATCTGTAACTTGATTTTGATGTTTCTATTGTGCTTGTTTTCTCCAGGGCAGAGTTGGTTTTCTTTGCAGGGGCTGGTATGGGAAATGTGTTTTGGGTTTGTGCTGAACACAGGGTTGATAATTTGGAGACATTTTTGTTCTGGCTGAGCAGGGCTTCCCCAGAGACAAGGCACGACACAGTCATGGCATGGATTTATCAGAGGACAGCAAGAGCTCAAAAACTGTTAGCTGTAATTTTTTTTGTGCAAGGAATATTTTGAATGTTATCTTCCACTGAAGATGGGAACATGTTTATCTAAACCCCTGAGAGCAGTGACTCTGGCACTGTAGAGAAGAATAAGGTCTAGAGTAGATCTCTACTCTTGAAGTTCTAACCTGCATTAAATAGATGCAAGGTAATGCTGCACCTTTACAACAGATTTTCCTTTGTCTTGTACATACTCATTTTTTAGTTGAGGTGGCTGACACAGATAATGTAAAAAATAAGGAATACACATGACTAAATTAGACTGGAGAGCATCACGTAGTACACATAACCATTATTTTTTGCACAATCCAGTCAAGATTTTTCTAGTAATTCCCAGAGAATATTTTCTAGACTAGATAAATGCATTATCTTAGATTTCCCATACAGAATTGGGAGTTGAAAATTTAATTCTGTGCTTTTTGATTTGTCTTAAGTCCTGTTAAGTAACTGATATTTCATTCCAACTTTGTGTTATTTTAATACTGTCTACATGGATGCATATTACACAATCCAACAAAAACCTGTCTCAGAGAGAAAACACTCATATCTTCTCATGTTTTTCATTGTCTATATACTGATTTTTTAAGAATATTGTACAAATTATACTTAATAATGCAGTAAGAATATAATGATTTGGTTTGAAATAGGCTGAGAACTTGCAATTGCTTTTATAACAATCCATCTATTGATGTCCAGCACTTATAAACTCAAACATCAGGCCTTTATTAGAGGCACTTAATTCCTTAAACCAACGGGTTTCTTCTGAAAAATTGCATTTCCTTGCATCTAAAGTCTAAAAACTTCTCTATAAATCAATATAGTTTTTATATCTAAGTGTTAAGCATAGACAACTGAACAAGGAGAAGAGTGCAACTTGAGGTAGGAACAAATACCTATAACAACCAGCATGTACAGTGCAGATGTCATTATGCAACCTGCCTCTCCCGCAGGAGAAAATGAAAAAGAAATTGAAAACCAGCAACTGGTGAAAAGCAATTAAAGCGCAACTAACGAATGCTGGAGTGACTAACGGTTGCTGACAAGTCCATCCAAAGAGCATTTCAACAACACCCAACCAGAGATCCCCACTGAACACAGAACTGTCCAGAGTTGTGATGGTTCTCTCTTGTTTCTGGTTTGTTAATTTTTTAATACTCTCGAGTATTATACTAGGACCAAGTAAGCAGCAACTCTTTATTAATTTCAGAAGATTATGGACCTGGGCCACATAGTATGTTAAAATAGAATAAAAGGGCCTAGATGATAATAAAAAATAATATTATATTTATGTTATCCTGGATCCTTCACATTTAGAATTTGATCCTTCCTTCCCCTGTAGGAAACGCTTTTTCAACGGAGAACTCCCAACTCAACACACACAACAGCAGCTGTAAAAGATCAAGTGTCTGCAAGATCTCCACCTGCACAGCAGCCATCTGCCTCAGAAGCATCGATATATTTGCCACACATTGTCTTTTCTGTTTCTCATTCACTTGAGGATCAGATCCCCAGCTTCACGTGGATCAACTTTTGGTCTTTTTTTTTCCATATTTAAAATTGTTCCTTTTGAAGTGCTTACATCTAAATAAGCAAGTAATGAGGACTAATAAAAAAATTTCTACACAGAGAAGCATTTGATGCTGTGGGGCCAGTTTCCACACTAAACATGTTTAAAAGGGTTTTATTTCAGTAAGTTTTGGTCTGGTAACCTGCATGAATTACTACCTGCAGCTGGAATGCATTAAATGTATTCCTGTGTGCTTCCTTCAGTTTAGCTTTATTTGAGACAATCTAATTCAAGCATCCTGAAACGACTCCACAATACGAACCAAAGCATTGGAAGCAGGAAAAATTATGAGATGTCATTCAAAAGCATGCTTTTGATCCAAACTGAAATCCTAATAGGAAGAGCTTTACAGAGGAATGTCCATTTTATAAGTTGTCAGGAATTGTACATAAATGGAAATAAATTCACTTTAAGGCTGTAGAGGTGATGCCAAGGGGGGGCTTTGGCAGGGCAATCTTCTTGGAGAGGAGCATTAGAGAGGAGCAGTTAGATCACAGCCTTGGAGAAATTATCTGATAATTTTTCAACTTGTCCTCACAAATTACGATGTCGCAAGCTCACCCTGTGCAAGTGACAACTACTCTGTGTTGGGCCTAAGATGCATTGTGTGGCATTAAAAAGACATTGCCAGCACTGAAATCATTGACACTCCACTTACTGAAAGGTTTCTGGAAAGGACAAAAAGCTGTTCACTAATGCACTGGCAAAGACGAGATAAACATAGCATACGTCTTTTCTCATGGAAAACTCTTCATAAGTTACTTGCTATTTTCCAACCACAAAAGATTTACACAAAAGCTTTAATGGAAAAAGCAAACTCTAGGCAAGAATGACGTTGGAACAAATTAAATCCTGTTGAATACAAAACCAGAACTGCCATATCAGAACAAGAAAATAATGCATCCAGACTGTTATTCTGCTTCCAAAAAAGGCTAATTGCAACTTTTGAGGGTAGCTTAGGTTCCCCATAAACTGAACAGCTCTGTGCAAGTCAGAGGAATGAATTTTAGCCTGACTGCAGCCTGACCATAAAGTCTAAATGTAGCAAGTATGTGATCACAAGGAGACAGCTCTGGTTTTTATTTTCCTTAACACAAGTACCAATATTAGTTTTATACTGAAATGTAATCATGTCCCACAAACCTAAAGAGACAGTTCAAGTCAATATTTGCAACAGATACTCTGAAGAAGCAGAGACACTTCAGAAATTTGTTTCACCATTCAAGATTTTTTTCATCTTCATGAGCCCCAAATCTGATTTCCTTCAGAATTGTGAAAATCTTAACACTTCTTTTTTTGGTTCCTTACGTTCCACTTAGGGATATTCCTTGATTTCTGGGGAACAGCACTCACTTCTTGTAGTAATAGCATCATTCTAACTACAGTCCCTCCTGTAAGTGCTATCAAATGTGAAATGTAATTGTTCATCCACAGAATGCATGAATTTTTTTCACAATACTGTAAATTATTATTAAAAAATAATGTAACTGTTTAATCCTAGAAAATAACAATTATGTTTCACAATTACCTTCTAAGATATTTTCTATCATGGCTAGGAGTTTTGAATTTCTTTCTTATTAACCACAGAAGAAGTTTTGCTTAGAGATTTTGTGTGTATGTGACCTCCTGTACAGATGCACATCTGTATCTCCAAGTGAATTACATTCACTTTGGTTATCTGAAAACAAGTTCTTGATGCAATTTATTCTTCCTCTGATGTTGAATAGCTCCCTTTAACAGCACCTTCCCAGTGCCAATATTTCCTCAATACTGGCATTTCTCCTGCTCACTGCTGTTATTCACTAGTGCAACCTGTGATAGTGATTCTCAGGATATAAACAGAGTCTTACTAGAAACAGGTCCAAATCCACCAGCCAATTTCAGAGGCTTTGTACAGCAACCAGGTGTCCTGTCCAACAAAAAGCTCTTGGTTCCATTTCCAGTACCATCAATTTACCATCTCTTTACTGTTGCTTTATATTTTCCACAATCCTACATTCTGTCACAATATTATGCAGAATGAATATTTCCTCTGGGTGCACTAGTCTCAATAGGTAAAATGTTTGAGATTTCTAGCTTTTAAAGAAAAACATTACATATACTTCATCTTTAACCTCAAACTAGAAAGAGTCCTAGGTTTTCCTGATAAATATCAGCACCATGCTTTACCTCTTTGTGTCCCCTTGGCCATGAGCATATTAACCTCTCTATATGTGCTGTATTACTTTTTCCTACCCCTCTTGGTTTTGCTAGGTTATTTTCTCCTCATTAACTCTTCTTTATATTTTTCTATTCCTTTTTCTGAACTCTGCATATTCTTCCTCCTTCTTCCTGTTCTGATGCATTTTGACCTCTCCTCTTTTCTTTCAGTCCTGAGTTTTCTCTCTGATTTCAGAAGCTCTCAGATCTTTTCATCTCCTCTCCTCTCCTCTCTGTTCTCATCTCTTTCTTGACATTGCTTTTCTTCACATATCTTTCAGCACTTTATGAAGATGGCCAACAGTCATCACTGAACTGCAGACTGAATAAACTTAAGCAATCTCTACACTTTTTGCTTAAATCAAACCATGTGCAGCAATGTATCCACTTATCCAAAAGAAGCATTCAAGAACAAGGATCGATCCTGTCTATTCACATTCTTAAATTTATCTAACCTTAACACCCAAAACTTTACATGTTGCACTGCTACCCTTTAAATCTCTTTTCTCCTTCATTTTTTAACATCTTCATTCCCTTGCCTCAGACGAAAATTTGAGCAAGTAATATAAGACTTAGGCAGCCTCCTGAATATTATGCAGAGACTGGAATGTAGTTTATACCTTTCCTACAACATGCCAATCTCTAACTTTCAGAGAAAGCAACACTTTAAAACAGTAAAAGCAATCTTCTCAGAGTACACTGAAGTCTGTTACGAAACATAAGATCTATTGTCACCCTAAACAAATGGTATTTGGCCTGAATTAGAGTTCATAATACTTGTGTGAATTAATTCTCTTTGAGTGTATTCTTTTGAGGGCCCACAGGGACCAATATTGCCCACTTTTAACTGTGTCTAAACACACATATTTGCTTACTCAAATAGCTCCCACATCTATGGCCCCAAATGTATAAAATGGCCCTGGTACTGCAGTACAACATTGTGTGACCACTCTGTCTTGGGGTGCATTCATCAAATGATGAAGGCACTGCAATGAGACAGGAACCAAGCAAAGTCCCCTGAGGCATGGAAGTTTCAGGGAAAAGTGGACTTGACAGAAGATGTATTTTAATAGGCATTTAAGAAAAAAGACTGAATCTTATTTTGTGTTTTCAGAATTTAAAATATGTTTCTCTTAAGGATTTTTGGCTGTGTATACTTATTATATTTTCTTAGAACCTGATCCAAACAGAAATTCACAGCTTCTTCTGCCAACAGATATCTCAAACCCTAGGAAGATAAAGGAATTTTTATACCTCTTGACCATAACAGCTTTTACTTGCATACCTTTCAACCTGATGTGGCTATAGTATGATGTGCAGAAAATGCAATACAGAAAAAAAAAAAAAACAAAACAAAACTATATGTTCAGAAAGCTCCACATGAACCTAAAATAATTTAATAGCATTAGTAAGTGTATCTAACCCAAATATCCTGACTATATATTTCCAGTGAAAATAAACCATAGCAGTCCAAGAAAGCTGGTGGGACATCCTCTGAAGGAGACAAAAATCGCAGAATGAAACAAAAAGGCAATCACTGCTTATGCTAGACAGGTAGATCAGAACAGATATGTTTTAGCAATAGTTCCTAGTTAATAACCACTAGATTAAGTGCCAAGCTTACAAATTACCCATTTACTGATTAAGTCTGCTGCAATACTTAGAATGAGAAAAATATTTTGCTAAAATTAGAATGTATTGTACTCATATATGTAATCAACTCAGTCACCATATCCATAGTAAATCTCTATGCTCTAGCCAGTCACTGGTTCAAGAGTAAATCTTCCTATTCGTTTTAAGATTATTGTCACTCTTGCAGAAAATTTCTGGAATCCTAAAATTCACACATATACTTCAATTAGCAGAAATGAACCAATTTTAAAGGACACTTACCGATTTAAGTAAGATTAATCTGATTTACACCAGGCCAGGCTTTTGCTCTTGACAACATTGCTTGATTTTTTAACGTTTTGCTTTTAATATGACAGCTAAATTTGTTCACAGGCTTCATTGACTAATGCTACTTTAGGCATGAGGAGAAAAAGGAGGCCAGGGAAGACTTGTATATATAAGAGTTGATGATATTCTCAATAGTAAGCTAGGTGGGATGAATGCTGCCATTACAGCATCCCTGAATGTGATTGCTGTAAGAATCCAGATGAGTAAGAGAAACAATGAGTGGGTTTCAATAGTGGAGGACAGTGAAGCAAAGAATTGCACCTCTGCATTATAGCGAGACTGGATTACTAAACTATTATAAACAAATGTTTACAAAGACTTGAATTCTTACAGTTTTGTCAGCTTTTCTGTTGATGGTTCTACAGTTCTGAAAATGGATGAAACTTAAATCAAAAGGACAAAGGCTGATACAGCTGAATTCAATAGAATCATGCTCCCGAAGAAAAATGCACTGTTATCAGGAAAGGAACAGTTTTATTACCTATCTAAAATCCATCTCTGCACACTGTGTAATGTGCTACAGTTTTAAGTAGGTGTTTCTTGGGCCAATTTTTAATGAAATTGTTCTATTGCATACTTACCATTATTTAGCAAAGAAATTACAGTGGTATCTGGTGTCCTTTTATACACTGCAGTATATAACCAAAGCATAACCACACATGTCCACAATACAGCATTAATCCCAGCTGCCTTTCCTCTACTTGCTGCAAAACCATCCTGTTCTCACAGAGGAATTCACCACTGTGCTGTGTGCTGAGGGTATGATGAAGTGGAATGCCCCTTTGTGAAAATTTTTATGCAGAGCTCCCACATCCCACATCAGTGATTACTCATTCACTGAGCCCTAATCATTGTTTGAAAAATCAGCGTTCCAACCATTCAGAGGCAAGTCTAGAATGCTGTGCTGTCTAGAATGGCTTTCATAGCCATTTTTACAAGGGGAATACATCTGAGGAATATCTTGGGGAAATATTTAAGAGGCAAGGGAAATTCTAACTAGATCATATTATAAATTTCTGAAATTAGACATGTTTAGTATTTTCCCAAAGGCCTTGATAGATCCAGTAACAGCTATTACTAGCACTTCAGATGCACGCACTGGCCACAGGAAGAAATTTATTTCCACAGCTTCACAGAAAATATAGTTCAGAATGCCAAATAATTTTTGTTCTTAGTCTTTCTTTTTCAAAATAATCCCTTTGTTAAATCTTTGCTGGTGATGTTTTCTAGATTTCCAATCATTCTTAAGGCTTTAGAAAAGTGGTTCTGAATTGATATTGGGTGACCAGAACTGTACTAGAATTTCTTGTATTAGAAACAAAAAGAACTAAAATCAGGAGGGGAAAAAAAACCAAACCAACAAACACAAAGACACAAAAAACCCACCAGCTAAACTTCATGATCAGTACTTTGTATTTCATAGGCACACCATAGTGAGAGCTTTGCATCTAAAACAGTAATTGAAAAGCAAATATACAAAAGCTAAAATATCCTGAAATGCATAATGATAGAACTAGCAGAGTTAACAAGCCCATACAAAGCTGCCTAAAGTGAAGTCAGAAATAATTGCTGGTTATAAAATGTCTTGTTGGCAGCATTTAATGCTGGTCCCTTGAATTAAGAGAAGCATGCCTTTAGGGCAGAATGCATGTAATGCTTGAAAGTCAGGAGTATGCTTCCACTTGGCAGTTTTAATAACACACTTTAATGCTGTACTCGTTTTTATATTGTTAGTAAGCAACTTGAGGAAATCACATTGCAGTCAATGTGCTTATGTAGGAATTTGTTCTTGTCCACATCAATTGGCAGAGTAACAATATACTAGAGCTGGCCGTGTGGTTCAGCTTGATGCTGATGAGAAGGAGGACTTTCCTGGTTTCAACTATACCTCTGGAAGGAATTCAGATGCAAACCCCAAAACATTATTGATTTGCATAAAGCAGAAACTTAGCTGCAGCCAAGGCTTGGCAACAGAATCTGAGAAACAGCAATGTTAGAACAAGGAACACATAACGGAGACAAGAAGTTTGGGTTAATCAGTTTGCAAGAAGGGATTCTGTCATGTTAGACAGAGTTCCTCCAGAGCTCTGCTGGATGTCATGAATACCTAGAATACTGTAGAAGAATGGCATTACTGGTACTTATGCTGAATCACGTAGATGAGAAAAAAGTGGTGTGACCCATCAGAAGGGCACGCTTTCTCGTTAGCCTTTTTCCTCTCTACATTTGGTCTTGGGAAATGTGAGGCAGTACTTGCAATTATTACTACCATTTCCTCGTTGCACTTCTGTTTAACTTTTTGCCAATAGAAAAGATACAAATCTTCTCTGTGAACAGCTCTGTAGAAAAAACTTTTCAAAATGAAATACCGCTAATTGTATGCAAATCTGAGATTAAAACATGTTTGCACCATACAATTGTACATCAAAGCAATCACTATTTGCAGAAAAACAGTAAAATCCAATAACACTTAAACAAAACATTGTTAGGCACTAAATCCATTGGGGTTTGGCATGTAGATATACTAAACTGGTTGAGCAAAATATTGATACAAGATCACCCTTGTATTCTGAGACCTGTAAATATATTAAATACATCCTCTCTGCCCTTCATTCAAAGGTAATATCTCAGTTTAAACAGCAAGACCATAGTACATCATACTGTGTTTGCAAACAGTGGCAGCAGCACTAGAATCTTTTGTAAACATGGGAGAGCATGAGTAGGAGAAACAGAGAGTTGTAAGACCCCTGTTCAGAAATTTCCAGGATACTTCAATCACAAGCTGCCTGCTGCCTCCTAGATGTCATTCACCCGGGGCACAATAATGGCATTGTGCTACTTGAAGAAAGGATTTTTCTTAATGCATCTTTCCTCTGTGCACGTAGGGTGTTCTGGTCTCACAGACAGCAGGCAGTAGTTGTCTGACTCAAAAGTGCTGTTTAGCTGGACTGCATTTCACAGATGTTTTTATAGGCACTACATTCAGATCACACAGTATCAGATTGAAAATTCTTCCTTCTTTAGAAATCTGACAATATTTGCTCACCTTAATGGGGACTATGTCTTCAGGGGAAAAACCAAGGGAAAGAAATAGTCAGTTGATGTATATTCCCGGATCTTTCTGCCAGAGATGCACTGTTCTGCACCTAGCAGGTGTGCCAGCACCACTGAAATCTACATCTCCTCACGACTAAGTGACACTGCCCTAGAGGCTTCTCATGTTGAATTCCAGTTGACTAACAAATGCTGTCTTGTTTTTGAAGGAGCTGCCTGCAGCTCTGCAATTGTTTCTGGTTGCATTATATTCTAGGGAATATCTCCCTCAGGAATTTTTACTAACTGTTGGAGCCACAGGGTTAAAAAGCCTAGTCTCAGAGCTTGAGGCGAAAATAAAAATAAAAAAACCCCAAAAATGGGACTCATATTTAAAAAGAACACATAGCTAGTACTGGTATTAAAGGTTTCTCTTCTTTAGTTTCTTCTTGTGCCTTTTTTCTGCTGAAGATCAAATGTTCATATGTGACACCTTTTGCTCAACATATGTTGCAATCTGAAAGAAGGTTTATCCTTGATAACTTTTTATTTGACCTCTAAAATTTCTCAGTGGTAAAACACCGTGTTTTCTTTAACCCCTTTAATCTCTTCTTGCTCTCTTGTAGCCCCTTTAGGCACTGGAAAGCTGCTGGAAGGTCCCCCCAGAGCCTTCTCTTCTCCAGGCTAAACAAGCCCAATTCTCAGCCTGTCCTCACAGGAGAGGTGCACCAGCCCTCTGAGCATCTTTGTGGCCTCCTCTGGACTCGATCCAGCAGGGCTGTGCCCTTTTTATGCTGGGGGTCCCAGAGCTCGATGCAGTGCTCCAGGTGGAGTCTCAGTGGAGCAGAACAGAGAAGGGAGAAGAGTCCCCTCCCCTGACTTGCTGGCCACACTGCTTTCCTTGCAGCCCAGGAAATGCTTGGCTATCTGGGCTGTCAGTGCACATTGCCAGATCAGGTTGAGCTTCTTGGCAACCAACAACCCTAAGTCTTTCTCCTCATGGCCTCTCTTGATCTGCCCAGCCTGTATTTTGCTTGGGATTGTCCCAACCCATCCACTCCGTGTCAGAGCAATCATCTACCTTGGTCATCTACCAGTAATGTACCAGTCATCACCTGTCTTGAATCATGTCATAAGTGAATCCTTCCGAAATGAAAATATGTATTTTTATAACAACAACTTCCCTAACACCAATACTGGCCAGGTTTTGTAGCCTACACACTTCTGTGTCATTGTGTTGACCTTAAATTGGTAAGTTCTGAGTGTTAACACCTACTTTAACAAAGTATTTACAGACTTCGCTTATTGTCTCTCATATAGTCAGGGAAATAAAATTAAAAGGATTTTGAAAAGGAAAGACAAAAGCTATAAAAGGTCTTTTTGTATTTTGGGACATGAATTCAATGTGGCTTGTCACAACAACCACCTGTGTGCTTGCAGGTTGATGACCTCCAAGTCATTAAAATTGAAGAGCCCCATTCAGAAGGCAGCATCTCTTACCTCTGTCTGTTGTAACTGTGGACTCTTTCACAATATAGGTGTTTATTAAGGAGAAATGCATACCTGAGAGAGATGATAATGAGCTGTACTACCACAGACCCACTTTTTATCCATTAATTATTTAATGTATCCACAAGAAGACCAAACATCTAGACCTATTAGGTACCCACTATGTGTATGAAAAGTGTAACAGTTACTTGCCAGCTGCATACCTTACTCTGGAAAATCATCCTCATTATAAAATATTTATTTCTTTGTATAGACATAAATTAATAGAAATTGCAAAGCTTGCAAAAGGATCTAGTGGAGAGAATACCAAAATACCAAACACAATGCCACATCACAAACAACAAATATCTGCGTAGAAGTTCCCAATATATAACACTGACACCACTTAAAAATATTTGTGCAGTAAGAACTAAAATGCAACACTAAAGTTAAGTGCTTGGTGTCATAGTTTCCATGCAGACATTTTACACCTGTCATCCTGCTGCCTTGGCTGGCAAACTCACGGGTACCCTGAGCCCCTGTGGGATGCTGCTGAGGGAAACACAGCCTCATCAGCAACAAAAACAGTTCAGCATGGCTGAAGAGAAATGAGAGCTAAGACATTGTCTGATGGCAGTCTTGGGTTACAATCATGAGAAATAAAAACTATTCATAGGGACAACATCAGAGGTAAGCCAAGCGGGCTGATACAAATAAGTGCATTCTACAGTTACACAGCAGATAAAGATAGGCTTTGTAAACATTGTAAGTGCATTTATGATTTACTAACTCCTTTGCATTAGTTAATTACTATCTCTATTTTCCAAAGTAAACAGCTTTTTTCCTAATGAATCATGATTCAAGTGAACTAAAATGACGACTAAAATTAAACTGACACAATATCTATTTTTAGACCTGTTGTTCTTGATTGGAATTACATGTTGCATGTACCTTTTAGGCAAGCTTTTCTTTTGAAGACAAAGTGCTTTCATGTAAATATGGTAAGTATGATGAAAATTATGTATAATTTAAAAAATCTTCAAGTTTGGATACACACGGGTCAGTTTTCCAATTGCTACATAATTCAAAACCAAAGTGGACATCATCACAGATTTTAAGGACCCTAAATGTGAACAGTATTTAATCAAATTGATGTGGGACATAGAAAACTAAAAGATCTTTCCTTACCAGTCACAATTTTTCAAAATGCATTCAGAACTTGAAGAATAACACCTATGTATCTTTATGTATCTGCTGTCTGAGAAAAAAAACAACCAGTTTTACATAGAATAATCTCTCAAAAAAGATGCTGTTACCAAAGAGCCTGGGAGATTACACTGAACTTTAAAAAAATATGACAATTTATTTAAAGTGCACATTGCAAAATACTCAGTGCTTCTGACCAAGTGGAGTACAAAAACACCTCCAAATCTGTACTTCCAAAAGCAAAGTTCTCAGAGAACCTGAAACATACTGGTATGAAAGACAAAGAGAATAATTTCTTCCTAAAATGGAAAGTGGAAACCACCACTATGGTTTTCCCTTTCAAATCAAAACCGGATATTTATGAAATAAATAAACAAATACAATAAAGTATGTTGAACATGTTTAAAAAGAGACATGAACATGCATGTGTTTCTTTAGACATCTCTTGTTTGCTTTATTTTTCATCAAATCCCCATGGTAATACAAAGGACTATCTGCCCCTTTTTAATCTCCAGGAAATTAATGACAGCTCTAATATCCTATGTTATGCTATCACCCAAAGACATTATTTAGGGTTTTGGTTGCTCTGCATTGGTGCTTTACAAGCAGAGATGACTGAATTCTAGTTTATAACTCTTTTTTTGTATTAAAAGGAAGGGTGGCTGCATTTAAGCATTCAGGAATGTGAGCATGGGTTGCTTTAATAAAGACATGTTCTGTTGCTTTGTTACAGCTTTCAACTGACTCTGCCAGCAGTAGAGGAAGAAGGCAGGAGACAAACAGGCAAGAAGCAGTGTTGAAATTCCTCATTTACCAATCATTCTAATAAATACTCTAAAATGATATGTATTCAGAAATTAATATGGTATATGCCTGTTATGTTACTTATGTAACCTGTAAGAAAGAATATGAGGATCTCAAGATATATTCTGTGTAGTGAAAGCATATTTTCTCAATTTGAAGGATTTTGTATCATCTTTTTTTCTATACCTCTGAAATTTGTGTATGAAATCATGCCCTATTGCTCAATTCTAGGTAACTCATTTTTAGGCCTAGCTTATTTCCTTATGATTTGGCTGGTAATGGCTGTTAGAAAGTGCTTGCATTATTGATTTTTCATGACAAGCTTTGTTTTGGTGTTCAAAGGGCCTGATGATTGCACAATGGTATGAAAAGGGAGTGAATTTGGAGTCAAATTTAAATAAGTGCATCTAGCTTTAAGCCCCAAGTAAATTCATCCTGTGTTCCTCTAGTTTATGATAAATCAGCTCTTCAACATGTTAGTCATGAAACTGTGATCGATATTGTCATAAACTGAAGTGGTGTTTGCTTTTTTTCCAGATCAGTAAAGCCGATTTTAAAAAAGCTGATACAGTCATTTCAGACCCATTTCCAGTTTTGGTTCGTTGATCACAAAGGTGAGCAAATGTGATGGGCTGGCAGCAGAGAATCAGCTCTTACAAAGGCACATTTTTCCTGCACATAAAAGTAGAACAGTCTGCCACCTTACAAAGAAAGAAGAAACCCAACCCAATGCCAAAACAAAACAATGAAAGGCTCCACGTGCCAGTAACTCATTTCAGTGGGCAGACAGGCAGCTTCTAAGAATAACAGCTTTTGTGTTAACACTTTCCAGCTTGACTGTGGTCAAAATCTTGGTCCAAATCAAAGCACAGTGGCTTGCAAAAGCCTTTTGCCTTTTTTCACACATACATTTTCTTTGATGTGAGAATTTTTATTATATTATCTATGAGTTAGCTAGTTAAGTAGTAAATTATTTTATTTCACATGACCAGCTCTACATTTTAAGCCCTAAATTGTCTCAGTGGATACATGGGATATTGAGTGATAGCCTTTCAGATACCTAAAAGACCTATGAAACACTTTATAGACACAAATTTACAAGTATAACTAACAAAAATATAAGTATCCTGAATATTTGTCTCATTTGCAAATTGTTACTTGCGTATAAACCATGGCTTATATCATGCCAGTGGCAAAATATAGCTTGCCACAAGCCAATTTTGATATTTTTATCAGTAACTAGTTAATATTTCGCCAGAAAAGTGCCTTCCCTCAGAACTTGTATTAGAAAGTATACGGGGTTTTCATACTGATTTGGGAGTCATAAGGTGTCTCTTTCTTAATCAAGCCCTAATGTTGACTTTTATGGACTGAGCTGTCCCCAAGCACTTCCCACCTGCTCCTGTCACAGGGTTCTCTGTGACTGTGCAGGGTAGCACAGCCCACGACACCCCACCATGAGATGATATCAGAACTAACAGTACTGAACACAGGCTGTGTTTTCCTTTGTCTGACACAGTCTCTGGTCAAGCTATGGTCTTTCACAATGTTCTTTTTGGTCTCTGTCTCTGTAATATGGTATGAGAGTTGAAAAATCAATGGAAAAAAAGCATTAATTATTGATGATTGCTTCACAGAACTTTCCTGCCTTAATTTATTCATGCTCCAATGGGCACTGGTCCCTCCATACCCTTAGTAAAACCATGGCCCATGCAAATCAAGAGATAGCCTCCATGGCTTTAATAGGATCATGGATTCATTTTGCTCAGAGGAGTTTTCATAATCACACCCTAAAGCAGGAGATGTAAGGCTGTGCAAGCCTCTAGTGACTTCAGTTCTTGTGGCTTTTCCCCCCCTTTCTTTACTTTTTATTTCTGTACTTCTAAAAAGGGAAATCTGGCATGTGACTTTACACAATCTGTCATGTAGGGCTTATAGCTTCTCTCAAGCATTCTTTTTTTAGCATGATATAGGTATATGTACTCACATACAATATGATACACCAGTATTTTCTTTCTTCTGTTATTCTGTGTTGCAGAAATAGAATGTGTCAGGCACATGTTCTTTCAGTAACTTCAGCAACGGGTCTCCTTTTAATGAGCAATATCAACACATAAACCCCATTTTTTAGGTCCCTGAGAAACTCCTATCTGAAGTTCTTCTGCTGCTAGTTTTTTTAATCTTTTATCTTGTATGTGTATGTTCCTTGGGGAAGGGCCCAATTTTGTCTTCTTCTGAGGTTTTTTACAATTAGAGTGTATCAAGCACACTGATTAATACTTCAAATTGCTATGGACACACACAAAAGCAGCAATAACCCTATTTCATGACTTTTAAAGGGGATATGTTCTCAGAATATGAATGCTGCCTTGAAATGGAAGGTTGTCCCATACTTTATTTCCTTTTTTTCCTGCCTACGAATAGGTCTATTCTTCACTTGAAATTCCTGTCACAGGCCATAAACCAATGTCAAACATTTCAAATGCCAGCTTTTTCAGATGTCACTAACTCACCATTCCACAGATGCTCTATATATACCCTGTATCTGACATAGGCTGCATCATTAAGAGAGAATTCTGTTTATCTTAAGGAATTCACAGAAGCTTAGAGCTAAGTCTGCATTAAGCCACTGAATATACAAACAAAACAATCTTAAATTTTTTTCTTATTGGTAAGCAGACAGAATATGTGCTTTTAAAGCAGTCACAAGGGAACTAACACTGTCTTGTGGTATTATAGAAAAAACTCAGCTGCGGATTCCAGGCCCAGCATGACCTAAAAAAGATAAATTAATTGCTCTTACTCTTAAGTATGATGAACCAGATGAATCAGAAACTACAGAGTTTCAACAGGAATTACAAAAAAAAACTGTAAGAAAGAATTTCACTTATGTATTAGTAAGGTTTTCATATTCCACCTCAGAAGATGGAAGAATATTCTGCTCAGGTACTACAACAACCCCACAAATCTGGGTGAGCAATGCAACAGCAAAAGCAATAGTTAAACTGTATTGGACATGGATCTACTTGAATTCAAAAGAAGCTAGGGTTGAAAACAATGACATTTAGAACCCATGTGCTGGCACAGCAGAGTCACAGTAGGTTAGGATTTGAAATCAGGATGCTCTGTTCCCATCTCTGCTATCAATATGCAATCTTGAACAAGTCTACATCTTTCAGGTGTTCATGTACCTGCTAACTTACACTACCCATGGTACAAGACAGTGCTCTATGACTGGTCAGCACACACAGCCCATGGCATCACTAAAGCATCCTCATTTTACTAACACAACAGAGAGCACCACTGCTAAACACCAGTCAGAAGTGATTTCAGCAGCCCTTGATCGTGCAAAGTGAAGTACTGTGTTCAAGTAATCACTCTTCTCAGTGGCTCTGGTTCCTGATTTGATTTACATGAGTTTTAGATATAACTGTGTTTTCTCACGAGATTTAAATCAAAATAAAACACAAGAAAACCACATCAGCTCTGTGAAGGAGAAATTAAAAGAGCCGCAAGCCCCCGTACTTTACAGAATTTGTTATTTTAAGGTCCTTGGAACCATTTTTTATAAAACTGTGGAAACAGATCTCACTCTAGTACTGAGTATTCCATGATGAATTAGTTTATCTGGCAGCTGCCTGCAAGAGTTAGAATTACAAAGAATCCAGTTAGAAATAAACAACTGCTCAGTAAGGAAATATGTCAGGGGATACAGGTGACAGAAGTTTGGAAAAGCTAAAGCTGTCACTCATATCCAACAAAATGGCAGCACTTGAAGATACCAAATCAAGACTGAGTCAGTAAAAAGGTCATAGAAATTGCTGAAATGAGAGTTATACATTTTGTGTGCTGGGCTGATACCAGCAAAAAAGATAAAGAACCAACCCAAACAAATTTGAGTCTGATGTACATTAAACTAAAAAAGAAGCCAAAGGTATAATACCAGTGTACATGGATACGAAGAAAATTTGGCAGAGAAAAGGCAGAATGTAGCCAAGAACTTGGAAGAGAAGCAGAGGTAAAGCAAAGGTACATTAGAAGTTACATGAATGTTGAGTCAGTCAGCAGTTGTAGGTCTGTAAAGACCCAGGGACATGTCAATCCTTTCACTGAAAAACATGGCATATGTCTTCTCTAGACAATGTTCTTCCCTTCTTTATATGTTTAAATAATTGAGCAAGATAGCTAGAAAGAAATTGGCACCTTTTGTAAGTGCAGACTTCTAAATAAAGAATCCAGAATCTCTAGTTAAATTTCCAGATTTAAAGTATCAGTAGCAACCTCCAAGCTGTAATTATACCCTTGCTTGCTACTTTGCTTCCTTCTCCATGTCTGGTCCTGGATCTGTGTGACAGATGGTGAAGAGTTTTTCAGTGCATGCCAGAAAGGTAGAGTTTTTAGCTAATTTGTCCTTAGTGGATAACATTTTCCTTCTCCCCAAAAGCCAGCCAAAACCACAGGAAATAATTTATGTCATGGGATAAGGTGGTCAGTGTCTCAGTATTGCACAATAAAGTCAAGGCAGTGAAGGTTAGAAAAAGAAAGGAATGCAGCTGGGAAGGATGAAGTAGAATTGCCTGTTCCACTGCAGCAAGAAAACTGGAGTTTAAAAATGAGAGCTAAATTGAGAGTCGTGCAGGAAAGTAAGCAACTCATTATTACAGATGGAGGTGATCTGTATTACAGAATCAGCTCTAACAAGGGAAAGGGATAGATCCAAGCCCTGATGGCTTAGTACCAGTACTTGAATTCTCAAGAGGTCTCCTTCAGTATTCAGAGGTATGTGTGCCCAGAATCAAGCTAATCTATTTTTCTGGCCAAAACCATAAGTGAAATGTTTGGTTTTTCATTTGAGGCAGCTAGATTAAATTGAAGTGATTGGAAACATACATTTTTGCTTTTGGGTGTGTCAGTAGAAATGTGTAGTGATACTGTAAGCATGGACCTGAAGTTAAACAGCACATGATGCAAGAAAGGCAAGCATGAAGAATGGAGTTACAACAAGGAAAAATCAGATGAGAAATCTGGTAGCTTCCATCATTTGTATGAGTGCTTTTAGAGACAAATATGCAGAATTGTCATAGGCAAAATTAAACTGGAGTGATGCTAAGGAGGTCAGGAAGGGTTATGAGAGAACAGCAACACACACAGAACATGTATTCTCGGGCTGACAGGCAACTCTGTCAAAGCTCAACTGAAAAAGACTGAAATTTCTAGATCATCTGGTTTTCCTTCTATCTGTGAGCCAATCACACTCCTAAAGAGGTATTCAAGACATAGAAACAAATGCCAAGGCGATCACCTGTGAGAAAGGAACAGTTTTTTTCTTGAGGTCACATAATGAGTTATCTATGTGCAGAAAAACCTGCAAAATTCTGCAAAAGCTGCAGAATAGCTTTCCACATGCATTAAAGCAAAGCCTGGCACTTTCCTGTCATCACAGTTTTTAATTTCACAGTGAAACACGTCCTAAAAATCACTATGCAAAGAAAAAGAAAGCAAGGAAATTTATCAAGTTATTTATTTTCATGGCATCAGAATTATTTTGACATGAGAAAAGTCATGCATCTTCCCACTTCCTTTACATATAAGAGAGTGTGTCCAATTGTTTTCTGCTTTGTTCAGCTGTGCTAATTACCACACATCCACTTAAAGTTTTTATGCTCCCTTGTAAATATCTAGTATTAGAGAGAGTCATACATGTATGTCAGTAGGGGCCTTTACAGTGAAAGCAATCCAAAGATTTCAAGGGCATTTGTTTAGCACTCCACCAACATCTGCCTTCCCACTTTAAAACCAATCCTGCATCATACTAAGGATGATAAAAACAGGAAAGTGTAGTTCCAGAAAATATATTTGTGTGAAAAAATAATGCAGACATACAAACAATGAGCAGCTAAGAATCCACATAAGCTTGGTCTAAACTACTTTACTCATTAAAGCTAAAGTATAATAACAGGGATTCTTTGTTTATAAATAAAACAGGTTATTCTATTCTGCATTTAGAGAAAGTTCATCACCTCTTTTTGGGTGTTGACTAACCACGTGATTTCCTGTCATTTATTGGAATGGATTTTATGCAGATTTTATATTGTAATGTTTATAACAGAATTTAAGCCTCTCTTGGATGCTTGTTTTAATGCTATTGTTAAAGCAGCTTATCTCTCCAGAGATTCTGGGCATGAAAATTGCTCCTACAGGACGTCATCCTTGAATCTTTGAATCAGGCGAAAATAGGCATGCAGAAGCCTCCTCAGCAATCTAACTGCAGCTTTTGCCTCCCTTTTCCCTCACACAATTGTGCTTTCACCTTATCCAACAGACCTGCTGACATCACAGATACTGAGATGCCATGGAAGCCACGGCTGCCTGAAGAGCTGCAGACCATTCAGCCGACTTGCTCAGCACTGAAAGGAAAATAAGGAAGGTGCAGATAGATAGATGAATAGGAAAAGAAAAGGAGCAATAAAAGTGCTACTGCCACAATTCGTATTTTTCAAGCAATCTCATCTCTAAGATAATTCTAATAAAAGAAAGGAGCATATTCCATCTCAAGGAAAGAAAAAAGGGGGAGAAAAGGCTGTTTTCATAGACTGCTANAGGGTTGTTTCATAGACTTTTATTTTCTTTGTTTTTTTTTTTTTTTTTTTTTTTTTAATTAACATCATTCAAAGATCTTTACTTTTTTAAAACAAGTAAGGTTAATCCTATGTGAAGCATGCTTAGCATGCTCTTTGATTTTTCTTTTCTCCACAACTGCAGACTATGCAGGTAATTACAGTGTGGCTGCTGCCTCAGCTGTGGTGTTGTGACTGGTGGGAGAACCATCAGGGAGGTTTCAAGGATGGCTAAAAGCCACTGGTTTTAGGCCTCATCCTGTGGCAAAACCTTAGGATTCTGCAGAATTTTTATGCTCTAGTTTTACATCATGCACATGCTGGAGAATGAGGATATCTAAACTATAGTGTCCATTTGTTTTACTGCAATACTTTTGTGCTGGAAGCTGCAAAAGGATCATTTCCAGGATCACTGTCTGTTGCATGTGCAACTGTAGCTGGATGGACAAAAGTTGTGGACATTAATCCAAAGGGGAATAAGAATCACATTTTAACATAGCATTTTAGTGTGCATTAGCTGCAGAGATAAGAAATGTCCTCTACATTTATTAAATTAAAATTGTTATATTTAATGGAAAGTGTGTAGTCATCTTACAGCTTAGCTAGTTCTTAAATCCTTGCTTGGTTATGAAAAAAGGATACACACATCCATAAATCACAGTTAGCTGCATTTACATCAACAGACATTATTAACTTGCTTCTCAAACAAAGCCTTTAAAAGAGACATTTATTTCGTTCTTAATATGACCATCATGCCCATCTTTTCACAGTCCTCCTTAAAAGTAACCATCAGTGTAGCCACCAAAACACACATGTGGATAATTTCATTTACATGAACTGAGTGCCACCCCAAATTCTTCTTGGAAATGTTGTGCTGCAAAGCTCTGCATCATCTGTTGCAAATGCTACCACAAGAGCACACAGTGACCCCGTCCCTCTGATGTCTTCTTCTTCTGTTATTTTCAACAAAAGATCATCTAAGAGCAGTGAAAATTAATATGAAAAATAACATGAACAGAAAAATCACATCAAATTGAAGTGTCTTATATAATAGCAAGTGTTCTGTGTTTCAAGCAGTGGGTTGGAATAAGTTGAAGCTCTGAACATTATCCTGGGGGTGGAAAGAGAAGGAGACATAGCTTATAAAGGCTGTACTTTTTATCCTGAGAAATTCAATGCAAGAAGGTCAATCTATTTTATATAGTCTGCATATTAAATGCTTAAAATATCACATAATCTATCAGCTCAGAAGAATCAGAGTATACAACCTCAAAAAGCACCAGATGGTAAACAAGAGTATATCAATAAAGATAAAATATTCTAATTCTGTCATCTTGTGTTCATCAAATGAGAATGCTAATTTCGCCCTTATTTCTATATTTATGGCCCAACCTGATAATTTCTGATCACGTTTTCTATTCCTAAAATGTGGTCAATTAACACCCTTCTTACTAAGAAGGCTTTGCTAAATACATAAGAAGACAAAGATATATCCTTAGTCACTTAATTAGTGACTTAATGTTTTAAACAGTCAGTGGAGGTAAGGGTTTTTTTCTCATTATCTCCTTTCAGAAATCTTGTTGGATTTTTTGCCTTGTTACAGTTAATGGCAGGCAGATTCCTAGCACCAGAAGCACATGATATGAAATCTTTTTATCAGCTCCCAAATAACCCTCCCCTGCTTCCAATTGGTGAATTAGAATAAAATGAAGCTGAACATTATCATGATGGTGGAAAAATACATGGAAAATAGCATAAACAGCACTGTTTAGGCTGAAAATAAGAAACAATGCGTGAATTCTTTACACAACTATGTGAGATTTTCTGCATCTTTTTCATTTATTCTGTAGTTTGTGAGTGGTTTTTTAGCTTACTAAATATCCAATTACTTCATGTATATTCACAGACACTTTCAACTATGGTTGATTGAAACAGATATAAGGAGTCTCTCTCTACATAATTTATTATTGGCATAATAATAGAATCCTAGGACAATTCAAGTTGGAGAGGATCTCAAGAGTCCAAAAAAAATCAGGGTAAGTTAAGAGATCAGACCAGATTATTCAGGGCTTGAATCACTCAGGTTTAAAAATGTCTAAAGACAGAGACTACAAAGACCAAAATAATATGGCTAATGATGTGCATTACATGCTATTTTCTTTCCTGACTGTTTGACCCCAAAATTGACAGAAAAAAATGTAAAAAATCACACATGCACACACAGAGAAAAATATGCTTTCATAAATGTATTCATAATGCTTTCTGCTCCCATAATATATTTTTTGGTTTTATTAGTGTTTTACTACTGCACGAGCTGAATAAATGGACAAAGGAAAATTTGATGTTTCTATGAATGAATATTGATTGATATCTTGACAGTTATCATAGAGAAAGATTCCTGAGTGGCAGTAGTATAGGTGTTAGTGCTGGGTCAGTGTGAGAGGAAAAAATTATTTCTGCTCAAAGGCTAAGAAAAGATGTTTTGCATTTCCACACGTCAGAAGCTATTTACATTTTAACAGCTAACTCAATCTCCTTAGACTTGTGGCATAGCTCAAGCTATACACTGGTAAGCATGAACACCTGCTGTCCAACACTCATAAATTCATCTTAGATTTCATGTAGGAAATCCAAGCAACTTTAAGTTAAATGAGTGTAATATAAAATTGTAAAACTGATTCATAGTAGCTCTCAAGGAAAGCATTCTAGTCATCTGAGAATGTCTTGGGTCAAGTATGGTTGTACTCAAAAAGATACAGCAGTGTTAAATTGATTTCTTAAGTAGCTTTGTTTGTTTTAAAGAGTCCTTAGCACAGCTTTCATTATTCATTATTTCATTTATTTCATGCACATCTTCTTACACCACATCTCTTACTTAATTATCTCAAATCTCCACTAAAAGACATGAGTAACCATATTTGGTTTCTCCTTGCTCTGTTCCTCTTTCCAGGAGCACTGCCACAAATAAAACCTGGCTAAAGAGAGTGAGGAGAAAAAGGAGTCTAAGCATATGTGGTGTTGCTTGTTTTGGCTAGAGAGGAAGAATTTCTTGGGTTTTTGAGCAAAAGGTAAGGCAAGCTGTTAACATCCTTACCTCCTATGACAGTCTGTTGCACAGATATTGTGCCATTATAAATTAATCCAGTATTGCTATAATTCTGGAATTATATTATCACCTCTGTTGCTTACAAAACAACATGCACAGATTTCTAAATTGTGCAGACTATTTCTTTTAATTAAATGAAAACTGCCTCAATACCTTTCATGAATATTGCTATTTAAGGCTAGTGAATATAATACTTAATTTATACTTCTGTGGTCTCTTATGGGTAATGCTCTAGGGGTCTTCATTTGTATTACATTGATATTAATATGAGAGGATATGATAGGTCATTAATATGAATAATTATCAGTTATATACTATTAAATATTGCATGGGATTATACTTGGATTTTAAGAGTAGCCAGTAGTATTTTACTAATATTCCATTGTCTCTCACAGTAAATTTGTCTCCTGTATTTACTCTAAGAGGCCTAATTAAAAAATATAATTTGTTCAACTGAAAGTCCTCCCAGACACTGAGAAACAACTAAGTCTCTTAAAAAAACACTTGCAAAACAGTTTTTCAAAGAGATAAAAACAGGTGAACTTATTAATTCTTTATGGTCATGAAGCTCACCAAACTATTGGTATTTCAGCAGTAACAAATATGAAGGCCTCCCCAAAAGTAAAACAAAAACTACTTGGTTCCATAAAATTATATTCTTATTTAAGTCTCCAAGTAGCAAAGGCAGTAAGTTTCAAGCATATATTCACATTTATATTAACATCTTACTTTCAAAAACGCAGACTGGGAGAGAGTTTCTGCAAACCCTACTTCCACTCAATAGTACTTACACAGATAGTTCCACAGATTTTATGACATTTCTAACTCAGCACAATATAACACATGCTTGAAGCGTCTCCTCTTCTTATATGATTCCATGGTATTTCCAGCTCACTTTCCCAGAAGAGATCTCATTGTCTATTCTAAGAAGAATTTAGGGAAAATTCTTACATAAGGACCAACCGCTTAAAAATATTTCACCTGCCTTGAAAATAAGCACAAATAGTTATGGACAAAAGAATGTTTTTAAGGCAAAAGTTTCCAAAAATTTATGTGTGACATTGTGATTTTCAAAATAGAGTAATATTAAAAACAATCATCTTTGAAAAGCAAAACTAATAATTCCTCTGTGAGCAAAACATTTGGAAGAAACAGATTTCCAACTCGTATAAATGTATAAAAATGTGAAAATTATATCTATTATATAATATATAATTATAAATTATATATATATATAAATATGAAATCAACTCTACCTTTTAGGAGCACAAAAATGACTTCTCAGAACTATAATTAGCAAAGCCTCAGCTAAAACAGACTCATTGGCTATGGAGGTATAAGCACCTGACAAAAATCATGAACCCCTACTGGCAGACATAAAGGAAGAGTTTCATTAGTTAAAGGAAGCTTCTAGCATGTTTTAGCTAGTGTGGAAACTCTTTCACCAGCTATCCATGTTTCCCTTGAATGCTCATGGCATTTAGCAAATTTCTAAATAAATCCATTCCATGACAACTGCATGACAAATTATAAAGCATAGTTTGAACTTGGGTCCCTCAATACTGTCATCTATCAACTCAAAATAGAACATCATTATCTCCTATTAGATTATTCTCCTGTTAATTAGACTAATCACTAGCTCAAAACCAAGGACCGACAGAAAATAAAATGGACACTATGTATCCTTTGATAATTTTTAAGGAGGGATGACAGGCCCTACCAAATCTTCCAAAATGCCAACTTCCTTCTACTAGTGGAACTCCAGCTGTGCTTCTAGGAGCAGCAAGCAGAACTGCTGAATAACACATGCAGAATAACCTGCACAGCCTGAGATCTGACCAGAAATGCAGAGAGTGATGCATATGTCACAGGTTGCCTGGAATGTGCTTCCCAGCCAGGGCAGATATTCAGGAAAAAAGTTGTCAAGGCAACTCTGTGACCAACAAAGACAGAATTCTTGAGCACAGAGCTCATTGGACTGGTACAGCTGGGAAATTGTCACTTGTTTGCTTCTATCCTGTCAAAGGAGGCAGAATTTTGTGCCTTTTTCTGGGAATTAACTAAGGTTATATCTCAATCTTTTAATTTCTGTAAACCAACAGAATGTGTATCATCAAAATTTAGCTACTTGAACTAAAAGAAAAACATTATGGTGTCTACAGATGATCTGAGAAAGAAGACAAAAGAGTTACTTACATGTTCATCCATCACATTCATTAGTCCATTACACACATTGATCCCTCAGTCACTAAAGTAAATACCATATGGTGTTGAACATTGCAATGTAAGGCTCAGTGAGGAATCCAGTTAATGACTGCTAACAGGAATAATCAGGCAGAAGATATAGCTAATATACACTCACATCTGGAGCCAGTGAATGACTGTACTGCACTGCAGATGACATGCAAGTCTCTAAGAAAAAGGAAATCAAATTGATATTTCAGTATTAAGCCAGTTACACATATTAGAGTTGTGAATAAGCAAAATAATGAAAAAAACCCAGTGATTCAGCTCTTCATCTGGAGAAAATTGCCAATTTCTGGCCTAAGCATCGAACCCTAGTGTTCATTATTTAACACAGATCTGAAATAAAATAAGGAATAGGTAATCAGAACTGAGACCAGGAATAATTTTGCTCCAATGATTCCTATGCATAAAGCTGTGGAAAAATATCATGGGCCAAACTAAGTGCTGATGATTTCATAATGATGGTCCCCAGCTTTACAGTGGCAGAATACAACTACAACGTTCTCTGGAGTTTCAGATATTGGAGGCCTAAGCTCCAGTCTGTGTCCATAAATAAACTGCTGCCACCTGCCCTGTAGGCTTACTTCTGCCTGTAAAAGCAACAGGGATCTTTCATGCTCACAGTCAAAGCAAGGTTTTTTTCCCAGGGATCTGTGAATAATTATTCCTATAAGTTAATTGGCCAAATTGTGATGTTTAAAAGAAATTCAATGTACTCCAGAATTAATTTTTCTTTTCTATTTGCTGATAAAATTAAAAAGGAGGGAATAAAATGTATTTTGAAGTATAGTACTCTCATTCAACAAAAGCATAAATTTATATTTAGAAGATTCTCATCATTTTCATCATCCTTTTTACCTCCTGGACGTTGTCAGTCTCAGATGTCGCTCTCCTTTTTCTCCTAGATTATGTTCTCCACACTGAAGGGATTAACTTCTAATCTTATAAAGCCAAACTCATGTATTCTCCTCCTAAATATTTTCTCCTTTAAAGACTTCTTCACAAGACTGACATATTTCCTTCTGAAACTTTTTAAAAAAGAAAGCAGCAGAAAGTAGCTATATTAATGTCAGAGAACCTACCCTGCACATTCATCATGTAAGCGTATGGAGAATTTAGTTCATAATTATTAAAACTCTGCATTTGTCACAGGAATAGAAGCAAAAAGGCTTCTATTCCAAAAGTGCATCCCTCTGTGATGTTGTATCTAAAAACATACAAATTAAACTAAGAATGAAACTAGACCATATTCACTGCAGAAACTGCAAGGGTGTCAAATGTGTAAAGCAATTCTTCAGAGGTACAATGCTGGAGCTTGTCATGGCAACTCTTCGCACTCCTTCCCACTGAATTTTGGCAAGCATTTTTAATTTTTTTAAGTATTTTTACTCCTTCCCTCCTAGCCTTTTTTACCCTTTCACACAATATGAATGATATCACCAAAAAGTGAAGAGCATGCAAAAACATCAGTCTGCAGCCACTTCGGATAGAAGACTGAAGACACACCTAGCCCATAAATTCTGCAGTGTTGATGTTTTCACAAACACAGCAGTCTAGTTATCAGTAAAAGCTTTTTTTTTTTTTCCTGTAGAAGAGATTGTATGTTGTTGAGCTATTAATGTTTACTGAAAAGCTTTAGGCAAGACCCTGTTTAAAAGGCCTGAGAGGTCTGAGAGTTTATAATCTCCATTACTCCTGCAGACAAATTTTATGGCAATAGTCTCCTCTCATTCTTGCTTTCAAAAGACCCAGATTGCTGCCCGTGCATCTTGCTCCAGTCAAAGCATGCAGGTGTTCTGATTAGTAACAGGAGGATTCCTAAGATTAGGCTCCCAGAGCATCTTTAGTAAAAGGATTTAGAAAAAAGGCAGTCTTCTCCATCTGTACTGCAGTCACAATTTGTTCCACTCATAGTATTTGCTGTTCTCTCCATACTATGCCACATATTCCTTGAATATTCCAGAGTGCCTGACTGCTCACCAGCTGAAGGTTTGAGTCTAAAGCCCCTTTAACTCAATGACACCATCAGAAATGTCTCTGTGACAAACCATGATGCATTAAATAACGATGCATTAAATAATGATGCAATCTGCTGACAGGATTCTGTCAGCTAATAGGATTTCTGCCTGCAACTTTGAAATACCTGTGGGTTTGCTGCACAAGAGCAATTGTCTTAAACGTTTGACCAAGCATTTAAAGGCAACAGCAATGTGCCATTTCTCTGTGATCAAGCAGAGGGGTGAAATTGAAGAGTGGAGTTTTCAAAGGATCAGAGCCTGCCTCTGGATACTTTGTGAATCCCATGAAACATTACCCTGCATTTAGTGGGTATAAATGGTTGTTACTCTATCACAGCTATTCATTCCCCACAGGAGGTGGGATTGGTTGCCAGGGATGGTGCTGCTCCTCAGGTGGTATGGCAAAGGTACGTGCCCCAAGTTCTGCAATTCTCAGACTCAAGTACCCCCAAACACTTAAGGACACAGGACATACACGACTTCTGCAGAATCAAAAAGGGGAAACATTCACAAGGTCTGTGATCAGAATTTCCTGACTAAAGATCCCATCAACATGCTTCATCTCTACCAAGTATTACCATACTGTGCACGTTTAGTAAGAGCAACACAGCTGCTGCTTTTGAACAGAGTCAGAGCTCAGACCTTTCGTTTTGTTCCTCTTTTTGTTCTTGCACAGGAAACAGAAGAAAATTCTTAGATGAGCATTTCATACTGTACAGATCAAAAGTAACATATGGGTGAAAATACATTCCCATAGCACGGGTACAAGGTGCTGCATATGAAGCATACCTTAATAAATCCATGGCTGCCATTCCATACATTTCCTTAGTATATCCTTGTGGAGAAAATGTTACAGAAATCGAAAACCAATAAAAGGGCTAAGTAATTATACTGGAGCCTGTGTCTGAAACATAAATTTACTCTTTTGTATGCTTTTAGTGAATAAAAAGACTGTGTGTCAGGCACAATAGTTTTATATATTAAAGAGTTGGGGAACACAATCTGCAGTTCCTTAGTAAACATACAGCAATTGCAAAAAGCAAATTGGATGGAGATTAAGTTAGACAGCAGTGACCAGAATGAACGAAACAAATGCCAAGTCATTACCAATGGCTGAAAAAAACGGTGAAGACTTTATTGGTTTGTTAGTTCAGTTTTATCAGCATATTTGTCAAAGTACACAAAGTACATTGCCTAAGCTGGCTGCTCTTCACAGCCTCTTCCTGCTGTGAATTAACAGCATCCCTCTTTTCTTGAGAGGTAAGCGTGGTGTTGGGGAGGAGACTACCAGAGGGATCAGTAAATATTTTACACGAGCAACTCACATATATTTGCAGGGAGAAATCTCACTCCTACTGTTGGGAATTTGGTTCCTAGTACTTACAGAGAAAAATTAGGACCCACAACATTTTTATTATTGTAAATTATAGCTTTGTTTCTAACCACACAAAAATGGTAAGACTTGAAAAAGTTGAAGTGCTGCACAAACAAGGAAAACATAAAGACTAGGTAGGTATGTTTATTTCTATATCTATAGATGAGAAAGGCAGAGCAAAATGTGGAAAGAAGGGGGTGAATACATTCACGCATAAGCAGTGTTCTTTTGAGGGCCAATGCAGGATCTAAACACCATGTAAAATGGATGAAAATCCTAAACTTTATAGGCTTCAACACTAAACACACTATCTAAATAATGAATGAGATTGTGTCAATATTCTGCTCATTTTATTCGAAAGGCAGAGACTGGACTCGATCAACACTAAAATGTGTCATAGCCAGAATGGGATATATAATGGAATGGGAACTGATAACTGCATGGCTATCAATCAATCAGTTGCTGAAAGCAGTGCTCAAAACATTGGCTGTAGCTGCCTTGTGCCAGACAGAAAGCACAACTAGGAACAGAAGATGAGAGGAACGCACTAGACTGGGCGCCTTGCGAGAGTTCACCACTGGAGAACTGTTGCATGTACATAAATAAATTACTTTCAGCTCGGGATTTTTCTCCCTTTCACATCTTTCCATTGACAGTAAATCTAGAGGTGCTATTGTGTTGGATAGTTAAAAAGCTGTCATGCCGTTTTGCTGCATTTTCACGGACTATTTAACATAGAAGCATCGTTGTGTTCAACACAAACGTGGGGGAAAACTCTTGTGCAGATGCAGCACTCTTGGAAAATTTGACATCTATATCATGTAAAAGACAGATTTCTGGTTGTACTTACAGCCTTGTCTGTGGTCACATCCAGCCAAAAGGAAATTCAGAACAGTGCCAGCACAACACAAAATTTGCAAGGTCTAAGTCTATTTTAGTACAGACTTAATAACCAAATCCGCTTTAAAGCTTATCCGTCCATTGTTAATCTTTTTAACATCTGAAATAATTTCACACAAACACAAAAGATGTAAAAGTAAATTTAAAAAATAAAAATTGAAAAAGGTACACGGATATAATGCCTTTAGAGAGAAGTACTGTATAACCACTCATAAACATTCCTGGGTAATGAAATGATGTGTCTGATATTGGAGAGTAAACATGGCATTTTATTGAAAGACAACACAAAAGAACAGTATTGATATGATATGGCAGAATTAATGAGTACATGATAAAAATCTGTAAAAATATACACTTCCAGACTTCTGTAGTCAATAAAATTGCTGTTGATTCATCACCTGTTGTAAGATAACTGAACTCATTTTAGTAATTCCTTATTGGAACCTGCTTGTGCTTTCTCAGGATATTTATAGGAAAGACATGAGTTTCTGCAATTATACTTTGTCATCTGAATAAGACTAGTGAATTTAAACCCTACTTTTTTTCTTTATAACTTGAGAAGCATGAAACACTGCAAATGCTTTTCCTGATTACACCGATCATTCAATCTTTAAGAAAAAAAATATAATTTCTTATGATACAAAGGTCATGTTTTAAGGAAAATATTATATTCATTTACTCAAATGAGGTCTGGTTTTATCTGAGGAGGAAAGACACAATGAAAAACCACACAACCACTTCATGCTTTCATAGTAAAAAAGCACCACTGAATCAAAAAACATGTTAAAGGTTACAAGGAAATGCATGATATGAGTTAACTTGTATTTACAGGTTACCTACCCTTGAGAAATAACAAATCTCCACCTGTTTTCCTTTAAGCACAGCAAATTGTTCTCTTAAGAAATCACAGAATATTCTAAGCTGGAAGGGACCCACAGGGATCATTGAGCCCAGCTCTTAAGTGAATGGCCCACACAGGTTCTGAACCACAACATTGGCAATATTAGCACCATGCTTTAAACAACTGAGCAAATTGCAGTGGCAAAAGACAGCAATGGCTGGGAGTATCTCAGTGTCTCTCCTAAAAGAAAAATGGGCAAAATTCTGCCTTTAAGTTCACATATTACATATGTATCTGCTGAGCATTTATGCCATTATCAGTTTAACACCGCAATCATAGCCCGGTGTTAATAATTCAACATAATGTTATATACAATTTCCTGGTACAAATGAGCCCTGATTATAACCATTCACATTTAGATTCCCATCTGCTGCTTGGGATTTCTGTTCTGTTTGTAATGTTTTTCTTCAGGTACAGTGCTGCATTGTAGCAGCAGATCTATAATCATCTCCCTTCACAGCAGGCAGTGGGAGCACCTCATGCTTTTACACGTCTCAGTAATCATTTAGTCACATACATTAATAGTGAATGTATGTGCCCACTTACCATCTTGTTGTAAAAATTTAAAACAATGAACAGTAAATTGGATAAAATGGCATCTTTAGGAAAAATAAAAGAACACAACAAAAAATAAAGGGACAGCAAAGAGGCTTTTTGAGAGCATAAAGCTGTCACGACAGGTGACTCATGTTGGGCTGCATTAGTCATATCATGGCACATTATATAAGCAGAGGCAATTGACACAACATAAACTGACACATCACAACATAGCTTGTCAGCAGCGAGATGGATAAAGCTAGGCTTTTTAAAGAAAATACAGGGAAGAAAGTTTTGTGGCTTTTCTAAACACCACTCAGGAGGACGAAAAAATGGTGTGAAACATTCTGTTGTGAGTTACATTTTTGCAAGAACACATTCTGCTACCCTTAGTATTTTGGAGGATTTGAATTGAGTAGACTTATTGATCTCGATGGACTGAAGTCAGCTGAAATCCCAAATAGCTTAATGCTTCTCTTTAACAGCAAAATCGTTTAGGCACATTTCGCAATTTTATCGTTTTGTCCTGGGTTGCAGTGTATNTGGTTAGGCATATTTCGCAATTTTTTCATTTAGGTACCACACTTAGGTCTGTGAAAGGACCTCACGGTGTTCCCCTGGGTTGAAGTGCAGCTACCCGGCTGACGGCTCTGGGGAGCCCGCACAGGCCGCGCTGTCCCAGAGCACCTATGGCAGATTCCCCAGGGAGCTGTAAAAATCCAGCCGGGATTTACCAGCGGCCGCGGCCCGAGCGACCCGCGGGCCTGGCCGGGGCCGCGGCCCTGAGGGGCGGGAAGGGCGGGAAGGGCGGCCGNGCAGCTCGGGATCCCGCGGGGCAGGACCCCCCGGCAGCTGCCGGGAATCTCTGCTCGATAATCGCTGGGGAGAACCGGGAGGGGACAAACCCCAAGCGGGCAGGAGGGACAGGCGAGCACGGCCCCGTGTCCGTGCCCAGCCAGGTGCGGTCCCGGGGGAACCGCAGGCGCTGTGAGGGGACCGGAGGCGGCCCCGGCCGCCGGGGCAGTGCGGGATGGGTCACCGCAGCCACAGTCCGGCCGGAGCCGGTGAGCTGTGGACCGTCTCCCAATGAATCAAACACCACATCCTGGCCAAACCCTGCGCAAGGCTTGCTGCTGGTGGCAGTCACGGAACGGTTTGTGTTGGAAGGGGTCTTCCTAAATCCTTTAGTTCCAACACCCCTGCCAGGGGCAGCAACACCTTCCAGTAGACCAGGATGCTCCGAGCCTCATCCAACCTGGCTTTGAACACTTCAGGGATGATGTGTCCACCACTTCTCTGGGCAACCTGTTTCGGTGTGTCAGCACACTCACAGCCAAGGATTTATTCCAGATATCTAACCTAAATTTCCCCACTTTCAGACTGAATGCATTACTTCTTGTCCTATTACTACAGCTGCTGATGAAGAGTCTTTCAGCTTCCCCGTAGGCCCCTTCAGATACTGAAAGGCTGCTAAGAGGTCTCCATGCAACCTTCTGTTCTCCAGGCTGAGCAGCTGCAATTTTTGCAGCCTGTCCTCAGAGGGGAAGTCCTCTTACTCCCCTTATCAACTTCATGATCCTCCTCTGGACTTGCTCCAACAGTTCCATGTCTTTCCTATGCTGGGGATACAAGAAACATACACAGAATTCCAGGTGGGGTCTGTCAAGAGAGTAATAGAGGGAGAGAATCAACTTCCACAACCTGGCCACACTCCTTCCGAATAATCCTGCCAACCCAGGAGCTGCTGGTTTCCCTCTTCTGTAAGCCACATATCACCATTTTCATATGGGGCTGCAATTCAGGAGGTACAGACTTCAAATGGATGTGGAAGTGAGTCTGCGTATCCACACAAACATCTCTGACAGGCTCTCGAAGGGAATGGCCACATTTCAGCTGTGTCAGGGAATGACAGTCTCTCCTCAGAGCCTCTCTTACAGTTCACTGGGCTAATCTGGGTACTTAATAAAAAATGTACTGTGACAGCTCCCAAATTCCTGCTCTTAGGATGAAGAACTTGGAATAGTTTATCATTACTACTATTTCTGGCATCATCTCTGAGCTTCATGGACACATAATTAGAAGGCAGACTGGTGGAGTCCAGATTGCATCATATGTTCACACTCGTGAACATACAAAGGAGGTTTTTTTGTTGTCTTTCATTTAAAAATCTGTCTTCCTATATAGCCTCTTCAGAGGATTATAGTTAAATGCTGGAATACAATTAAATAGGAAATAGTTTTGAAATGCAGCTATTCAAATTGCAAACCAGAGCACACATACCCCTTAGAGATTAAACACAAGTCCAGTTCCATTTTCCAAACCCGGAAAACCTCAAGCCTACATATTAACACATCAAGTCACAAGGTACATCTGACATAAAAAGGGAAAATGCCAAGCCTAAGAAAGTAATTTAGTTGATCCTAACATGTACACAGCCCCAGTGTTCAGTCACTGGCTCTGCAGAAATGTCAGGGATCAGTAGTAGGACAGGGCAGGGAAACAATACAAGATATATTATGCTGAACCTCAGTGTATTTTCTCAATTTCCCATACAGCAATCCACTCACCTCTGTGTGAATACAAATGCTTAACCAAAATCCCAGTCCAGGTGAAGTCTGGACAGAATCTGAAATGAGCCTGGAAGTTTGCAGAGGACACTGCTGTTCCTAGTTAGTGCGACCATTTCAGAATACAGAGACCTCACTACAATCTGCCTGTCCAGGCAGAAGTTTATTTACCAGTCATGGCACATCCTTCCTGGCAGAGGCAAGCATTGGGAAGGCAGGAAAAGCTTAAGCCATAGGGTGCTACTTGGAGCACAGGCTATCACTTTTAATATGATAAGCAGTGGCAGTCTCTAAGGGAGATAAGATCAACCTTCTGACTTACAGTGCTTACTACAGGTCCACCTGTGGCATGGCCCAGCTCCTCCCTCCTTGCTTGGAACTTTATAAATTCAGTAGCACTTCTATAATGAAAATAACAAATAATTAATGTGAAAAGATACCCACATGTCTTCGCAAACAACATGAGGTCTCTGTGTCTTCGCCTCTTAGACTACATATATTCAATGGTAATTTTTGGAATTACAAATTTTTACAAGAAATAAACTGTAGAGATTTTTTCACTAATCACATTAGTTTTCTTGTTTTCTTTTCACAGAATCACAGAATATTATGAGTTGGAAGGTACCCACAAGGACCATCAAGTCCAACTCTTAAGCAAATGGTCTTTTATGAAACCTTTTTTGAAATTAAGGTAAAAACACACTGTATCTTGAAAATTCTCCAACACCCAACATACTGTGAATGCTGTTCACTTTTGTCGAGCTGAAATTAATTGCATGGTTAGAAACATCCTTTCTGTAAATCATTCCCTTAGAGCCTATTCATTTTAAAGCCCATGCTGTTCAGAGGGCTGCAATACACCCATTTGTGCATGTTCCTCCTCCCTTGATCAGGTACATAGCAAACACAGGGACACTGTAAATATCTGCATTTGATCAGCAGCACAACACTTGAGTGTGTACTGTGCACTTCCTATCCAATCATGCTTCTAAAGATGAGCACTAACTTGAGCAAAAATAACCTGGAACAAAACTATGTCACCCTCGCATGAGGCTTCATCATTATTTACAAGAGAAGCCCTCCAGAGAAAGAGCCTTTCTGTTATTTGTGGGTTTTTTTTTTATTTTTGGTATTTGTAATGGTAATAGAGAAGAGCAAATAAAAGCTGTGGCAATGTGATCAGCCCATCCTAAGGGCAATTTCTTTTTACTCATCAGGCTATATTTAGAACCGTCACTTGCTAAAAACACTGTCACCTAAAATGAATTTACAGAAGAGGCTTTGCATTATACACATGGCCTGAAGCATTTATACTGTAACATCACAGCAACCAAAATGAAAGTGTGATTGTACATTCTAATATTAGCTAATTTGTACCAGTTCCATACAAATTTTAGCATTTAGCATTCATTTGCTCTTTTGCTAAGAAACTCCTCCTCCATTTCGTTCCTAAATAACGTGCCTGTTCTTGCTCAAAGGAGTATCTGTACTAAAACACCATGCTCTTTTGCAATCAGAGGGATACTAATTTCAAGATATCAACAAATCAAGAATTTCTACAATAAAAACACTGCTCAGACCTAGGAATAGTGGGCTTATTCTTTAAGTTGTTGTTTGGGGATTTTTTCCTACAGCAGAAAGTTCAAACCAAAGAAGCAAAAAAAAATTAATTTTACCTTCCTACATCACACTCACGTGAACACATATAGCAGACTTTATTTGAAAGGGCAGGGTTCTCTCCCCTGTCCCAGAATCATCTCTTTTACTGCATGAGTCCTCTGGATACCTTTCTGCACATCCAAAATTCATGCAGATATGAAGGAATGAAACTGTATTAGCCACGTGTAACTCACTGTTATTAATAATTTGGTAAGTTGTATCCTTTAATCAGAAAAGAAAATAAAACTTGAAATAATTGTTGTATCCACAGTTTTGTCCCCATGTCTCTCAACATCCTGAGTGTTTGGACAGCATGATGCACATTTTGATGGCTGAAGGCCTTTGAGAGGCCATAAAACAAAAATAGAAAAGTCTATAATGTATTTTAATTTGGAACAAAAAATACTTTACATGGATAAAGACATTGCTAGAAAAACAAGCTCACAGAAACAGGGAAATTACCTTCCCAAATCACAGTTTAAATTCAGAGTGTGGTTTCCACTTCTTTCTCCAGGTAGTTGTCTGACTAGGATGGAGGGTCTGTGGATTTTCTTTGGGATGAAACAGACTGAAGTGTTGCTTCAGTGGATGAGGGCAAAATTATTCAATGTAACCATGTTTATTTTTTGCCAATTGATGTGTTGTTAGGCCTGAGAATCTAACCCTTGTAGAAAACAAAACTTATGAACTACTGAGCTCATTGAGAATTTGAAAGCGTTGCATTTGCCCTGATCTTTGTGCCAAAAACCTTAAGTCCTTACATTCTGGAGGCACTGTTTATGCAATATTTCACTTCCAAACTGAAATAATTCGCTCAAGATACTGCTCTTGAAGAAAAAATTATGTCATTTTTACTCAGTTCTGTATGTACTTGAAACGACATGGAAAAAACTCAAGAGTTTCACTAGGCCTTAATCCTATTCCTGATAATAGTAGTGGCCAGTATATGAAATCCTAGCATTTCATCATGCTCTAAAACTTTTTCTTACAGTGACTGCATAAATTTACTTTAACACATATATTACTGCTTAGGCAAGAAGTAGGGCAGACAACTGAAATAGCAAAGTCTGGAGCATATTGAACTAGAAATTGAAGGATCCCCACACTTTAAGCCCTTTGCAGTTGTGACTTGGACCACAGCAGAATTATCCTGGGGGTAAGAACTAATCATTTATGCAAAAGACAGTAAATGCTTAATGGCAAAAAGTTCCATGTCCTACAGAAATATCCAAATGAGTGAACCTGACTAAGCTGAAAGGTGGGCACTTGAAGAGGAAGATTCCCTTCAGTTTGTATGACCCTAGGAACAAAGCTCTGTCACTTCCAGTGCCCAGCTGAGCTCTTGGAGATCTAGCTTAGATAAGTCAGCATATTGACTTCATTAAATAAATTAAATTACGTAAATTAAACCATAACAATGTCCCAAAATAGCACTTCTATGTCAGCCACATCAAGTATGTTCCAGATTTTCTCCATGTGCTACAATACTTCAGACCTCAGAATAATGGCCTTTCAGCATGAGTACATCACAGAGAAGGCACAGGCAAAGACTCTTGTCACCACCTTTTATGTAACCCAAAAAGAACTACTTATCTCTTGTTTACAATGAAGATGTTTAATGAAAGAGCACAATTTACAATACACAAATGAAGCAGCCTAGGATCAGTAAGAGATTAATTAATGTTTTATAATGAATTCTTTATCTCCAGTATTTAGTAGATCTCTACTGGTCACGCATCCCCTTCATCTTTCAAACACAATAGGACACATAAGAGTCCAGCTCACTTCTGGGTCCAGTATTTTCCATAGCATACATCAGTCATGCCTTGAGCCACGCTGCAAAAACCTGAAAAATAGATTTCAGAGGGATTTCTCTGGTCTGTTGCAATAAGGACTCTCCCCCTTTGTTTTAATGAAACCCCTTACACGTGCTCACCATGCAGGGAGCTGGAAGCCTGGATTAGAACAACTATCCCATGACTTCACGGGGAAGTTACAAAGCCTTCAACTTGTTCCAGAAAATATTTTTTTCTTAAAGCAAATTAAATCGAAATATGAGGCTCTCCAAACTGTCAGGATTTTTTTTTTGTCCTAGACTTGTATATCTGGGTCATATAGTCATGTAACATCCTTGGCTGTGATCACAGCTATTGATTCCAGTGCTGAAAGTGACAGAATAAATGCTATATAATAACAACAGTGCATGAAACAGCAAGAAGGGTAGACCAGGTCAGTCTTTAATTGGTAAGCACATGCTTGCTGAGAGCAACAAAAAAAACATTGCCCTAAAAAAATGAAGACTTTTTTTTATGAAAAAGAAGTTAGCATCTAAAAAAGTGATCTCCTGACTGAAAAGGATTCTAATTAATAAATATTAATACAATTATTAATAAATGCTAAGATTATATGTAATGTTAATATTATAATTAAAAATATTTTTCTCTTGCATGCACAACCAAGAAAGTTAGTCTAAATTATTTTATAAAATAGATTATTTAAACAGTATTAAATCCTTGGGCATCAGACACTGCTGGTCTCCATTTCATTTTTAAATTTTGTTTTCCAGAAAGGAAAAAAAAAATTATTGCTCCATCACAAAAGAGATGTTTGACCCGTGTTAGTAATGGTAGAAATGTCCCTGTCTCCAGTTCTCATGTGTTTTGTGCTGGTCTTTCCCCCAGAGGTCCATAGATGCTACAGTGCTTCCCAAATTGATGTTTGTCTTCTATACATTTGAGATTTGATTTATTGATTGCTCTGAAAATGAGTGTTTTGGGCTAAATAAGATCAAATCATTTGTGGTAATGGCTTTACAGGCTCAGTGGCCCATATCACAAAGGCAGTTTTGTGCTAGGGGTACTTGACAGCTGGTGTGCAATTTCCATGTGTCGGATGATAGCAACATGGCTGAAAATAACTAATTTATAGATTACAATCATCTATGATTTTGAGAAAAGAGTCAAAGTGCACTAGTAATCAGGAAAGATTTGGGGTTACCTTTTATACAAGCCCTTTCACTTCAACTGTAATATACCACACAGGTGTTACCAACACTCTAACAAAATAACTTTGCCAATTAGAAAGTCTTAGTTATGAATAATATATTGAAATAGAACTCACTACTTGTAATATAATATTGATTTCTTCAGAGTTTTATTATCTAAAGTATAATTTGTGGCAAAATTTTAGTATCAAGGCTTGTTCAGAATGGACTATAGCCAGAAATATTGTGGTTTAGGGCATATTTTTATTATATAATAAAATAATCACAAGTAAAAATTACAGTGTGACTTTAAAATGGAAGATCAACTAATATAAGTCATTAACTTCTGTAATTAAACTAGCCATCCTTACAGAAAAGTAGTAGAAAATGAAAGACAAGCAGCAGCTTGGGCACCTGTAAAAATTGGTTCGTTCAGGACAGTGCTCTCATGTTTCTATTAATTACGCTGCATAAACACAAGCAGCACTGATTAGAGACAATCTGCTGAACACACTGTAACAATGGCATCTAAATGCTTTATTTTATCTTTATTACCTCAGGGTAATGAATTGTAATGTAAAGAGCTGATGAGTAATTAAACTCATCAAGTGTGGATTCAGAGATATTTTTAGTGTCATATGATGGAAAATCCTCTCAAGAGTAGCGAGGATATAGTTTCACAGCATATATTATATTCCTGAACAGGTCCCATGAGGAAGCACTTCATACTTGTTTCTAAATGATGAAATTAGGAATGAGCACTGTATTGATCTTCATTTTTGATTTCTTCCCTGCACAGGTTCAAAAACATTAGAGAACTTCTTGGTGAGCAAAAGCCATTTTCTGCTTGCTGAGTGCCAGCTGGGATACAGTAGCTCTTTTGCCCACAAAAAACACATGCATGTCATCAGATGATGGTATTAAAATAGCCAAGGTCTATCATAAACTCTTTTTATTGCTCCAAAGTATTCCTTTTAATTTCACCTAAATTAATCCAGCACTAGTTTATACATCTTTGTTTATATATCAGCCTTTAATGAAACAGCAAATTTCCTTCCTTGTTCTGAACTTCTCAAAGCAATCAGACAGTGCAGTCACAGGCCCTTGGGGCTTTCAATCTGCTGAAATAAAAAGTTCGAACTCTTTTAGATTTCACTTAAATGAAATGCTCCGTTGACCCCAGATGGACTTTTCAGTACATACTCCACTCCTACCTATCCAACAGTACTCCAAATAAAATCTTTCTAGTGCTTTTTACCACAGTTAAATTTTAACAAATAAATTTCATTCATCTCAGATGGAAATACCTGTTCCTAGGGAATCTGGGATTTTTTATAATTTTTTTTAAGCTAAAGAAGGTTAAAGAGGGCAACTCAACAAGCAATTAATACTCTTCAGTCCTTTTCCTACTAAGGAACTTGGAGCTTTCAAAGAAAAATCCTTGTGATTAGTTCCCAAAAGCTTGTCTATACACCATCTGTTGTATTTTGTCCAAGTTCTACCAAGAGAATTTCTTTGAGCATCCAGATCTTCTATTCCGGTCTTCTGTTGCACTGACATTGTTTCACATTGGGGCATTACAGATACGGTTTGGTTAAGGGCCCTGAAACGAGTATTAATTACAAACTATAAACATAGGAAATGGAAACAGGACACTGTAAGCAGACAATAGGAAATTGTGCAAAGCAGACTGACACCAGGGGCTACAAAACGAGCTACAGCAAACAGTGATTTATCATAATGGCAAACAAAAATCAACAATAACCCGCCTCTTTTGGCACCCTCTCAGCACGCAGCAATAACAATAAAAAAAATAACATAGAAACCACTTCCGACTTTCTGAAGCAGGAATGGCAATGTATGTTTGGTTCTATACCCTGACCCTCCTGCTGAACGGGCATTAAGCCCAGTTACAGCCCCACGAGGGAGCCGGGCTCATCCCTGCTGAGCAGCGCTGGCACAGAAACTGAGAAACAGCAGAGAGCTGCCACTCAGCCCTGCCCGGCGAGCTCAGCACCTCTCACTTCATGCACACACCTGAGAGGCACTGCAGAGGATGTGGAGCAGGCTGAGCTCGTCTGAGTGACAAGCACAGAGCTCAGAGAGGGAGATTGAAGGGGAAAATCATCAGTCATATGGGAGCTGGCAGTTCTGTTCACTGCTTCTTGAACCTGATCATTGTATACTTCAGCTTCTTTATCCAGCCTGATGCTGCCTTCATATTGCTTTGGGGACTGTTCTTTCTCTCAGTTTTATTCAGCTAAATGTCTGCCAGAAGAACTATTAGTGAGAGTTTATGCTCTTTGCTTTCGATACCTGAAATGAATGATTGATTGTTTCAGACATTCTCTACCTCAGGCTTGGAAATCCAGCTAAAGTTCCAAATAGCCTACTAAGCAGTCACTTCTTTCATATTATGTCTGTGTTCCAGATTGCATCTCAGAGCAAAAATATGATTGCTTGGTGATTCAGCAGTTTCATTCCAATCCTTGAACTTTGCAAGAAACTCCACTGTACTGTACAGTTTTGGTCTGTTCTCATGGCTTTGTAAGAATCCAGGGAAAAACAACTTCTGTCTCAGTGGGATACTCTTGAGGAGAGGGTGAGATCTCCACATTAGTGGGTAAGACTAACAAAAAGGACATCTTCCCAATACAAATAGCTCTGTATTAGTGCTAAACTTCCAAACTGTAGCGTCATGTACATCCATCTTCTAATATAGAATGTAGCTTTCTGTATTTTTGTTACACCTTTGTCATTACTTCTGCATTAGTCTGTCATAGATGTTCTAGATGCTGTCCTGTTCCTAACAATATTCCATTTATCTTGCTTGTTTTTTGGTTTGTGGGTTTTTTGGGGTTTCTTGTGGGTTTATGTTCGGATGTTTTGTTTTGATTTTTTTTTGGGCAGAGGGGATGACTTATTCCAGCTCATTTTGGAGCTGAATAATGAAATAAAACATAGTTCATTCCACAGAAAACTACTAGAAATGTTCTATTGCTGGTTGATCCTGGCCAATACATTCAGTCTGTGTTTTGAAATCACCTTAACTGGGAACAGCACCAATATTTCATAGTATAACAGCTGAGTTCTTAACTGCATGAGAATAACACCATTTAAAATCAATGCAAGATTATTCATTCCTGAGACATTTTTGTGATATTCTATTTAGAGACCTCTCAGCAGCGAGATGGTATTTCCATCTGTAATAACCTCACCATGAGAGAAGAATAAAACTTTCTGACAGTAGGTCTTCCCTGATCAAAGCACTTTTTCCAGTCAGAAAACACATATTTTCAGTTCTTCAAAGAGACAGGACTTCACATCACATCTTTGCATGAGACTGAAATAATAACATGCTTTGTTACACTGCAGTATTGAGAGATTATTGAGACTTAAAAACAAAAGTATATTTTAGTGCATTTATCAAGAACTATATTGTGATTCTTCCTCTGCTACGTATAAGAAAAATGTGCTAAAAAATGCACATGGGTCACTGCCTACAGTAGATGAAGCATGAGAATGGGAGCTGTGTTCCTCTGCATTCTAGTCCTAGCTTTGACAATCACCATCTTGCTTCAGGCAAATCACTTGGAACTCTTTGGTTGCAGCTTCTCTATCTGCAAAATAATTAAAAATATTTTACTGTGTAAAGCTTTCACCATGAATTAAAGGTTAATGGAACTATTATGTCTGAATTAAAAGGAGCTGAAAACAATTTTTAACTGCAGATTCTGAGCCAAAGTCAGTCCAGTGTTAACCAAATGTAATCCAGATGAAAAACACCAGGATTTCATTAAAAGCCTCACAGAGCGTTTTTCTGACTGCATAAATTGATAGAGCAACACCAGGCCCAAAATGCTCAGCTAATTAAGCAGGTTTGTAGGGAAATGAGATTATAAATTGATGTGCTGGGTAATAGACTTAACAGCTGAAATTTACAGTCATGTGTGTGTTTGTGAGATAAGAGTTTAACATTTCCCACATTTCATCACAACAGTTGTGCCTTCCCATTCTGCCACCGCGTTTTCCCCTTCTCTGCAATTTCCCCAGTTTCTCACGTATTCACAGACTCCTAATTTACCCTTTCAAAAGGCAGTGCTGTGCATTGACTACTCGTGGAAAAGTGGAAGGATATTGAGTGGTCAGCTGGTCACACGGGGCACTCACTGCACCTCAGTCAGGGAAGGCACCACAGAGCACACAAGCCTGAAAGTGCTTGCAGGCTGCAGAAATCTGGGTTTCTATAGCCACAGTGCCGCTGATTTTTGCTCCATTTTATTTTAGAGAGCTTTCTTCATTCCAGCTAGCATAAGATCTATTTACCTACTTTGGTTTTTAAAAGGTCACCTTTTCCCTGGGATAGAAATCTGAAGTTCCATTTTATTCTAAAAGCTTTAAAATGGAAAAGTGACACTGTGCTTCTGCTTGAGCTTTAGCGCTACCTATTTTTTACTTAAAAATACCTGAACAAAAAAAACCCTAGGAATTCATATATAAATTGTATTTTTTATGTAAAATAAATTACATTTACGGTAAAGGGTACTAAAATCAAGAGGAAGAACATCGTGGACCAGATTTCCCTAAAGAATTATAATACCTGAAATTCAGGCTTTATCTCTTCTGACACAGCTTAAGTTGAAAAAAAATCTGCGCAAGCTATTACATAAATCTAAGAGATAACTGCATGGTAAAAATCTCTAACTGCAACCCACAACTATCTAAACCGCTATGAAAAACATATGTTTGACATAAAAATAACTGGCATTATGTTACCATGCAATGAAATCTCAGTATAAGTCATAGTTAATTATACATTCAGGGAAAAAAGTGAATAATTTAACCCACATCTCAGAAAAACTCAAAAGAGCGAAGCAAAAAACATCCATCAATCCATTGTATCCCTACAGCATATTTCTACACAACCGAAAAAGGAATAAGCAACAAAAAGTCTTATTCTTTACTAATTGAAGGATACATCAAAACTCTAATTAAAAATGTTCTTAACTGAGATGATTACTCAAAGGTAATGGCATGCCCCAATAATACTTTAAGCCCCAGCTAAGTTGCCACAATAAGTTTGGGGTTGAATTTCAGGAGCAGGGGGATACAGAAGCAGGAAACTTCCATGTAAATTGTCCAGCCATGGTTTGTACTGCAAGTAGGGAAAGCAGAAACTACCCTGACCCTTGCTGTCCTTTCTGTTCACTCAGATTTCTTAAACATCTCACTGATTACTGAGATTTTAAGCATCTTAGTAAGTGTTTTTTTAAGAGGGCAATTCAGAAATGCATTTGTACATGAATACCATAAGTATCAAGCCATTGAGATTACTCTCCTTTGAAACACAAGGCAGTAATTTTGTTCATCCATCCACCCTCTGATTAGGGACCATATGTTAATGGAGTCCACACATCTGGGATCCTTTTGGTCAATGGTGAAATGTGATCCTGTCAATGGCTTTTCAGCTATTCCTACAAAGAATTTGGTTTTCTATTTTATATAATTTTATTAGCAAGCGTCTCATTATTTATGTGATTATAAGTTAGAAGATTTCATGGTTCTTTTGTTTATATATAGCACAGTGGCTAATTGCTTTTTGTGGCCCTGAGCAGATGAGGAAAGTCATTTTATTATCTACATTCATGATACTTTAATCAACTCATGTATAGGAAAGAAAGGCTTTACTTTCAACTCGTGGAATGTCTGGGATATTAATTATGAATCTGGCCTCAACTAAATCACAAATTAAAATATTGTTCCCAGATTCTGGAAACCAGAAGACATAGCCCATTTCAGAGGAAATAATAGCTCTTTGCTGCCCAGGAGATCCAATTTAACATTCCTGACAGTTTCCTCTGGCACAAAAATCTACTATTTGCTTAATGTGATTATAGGATTATGGTATTGTACTTTGTATCTGAGAATTTACTTGGGTTTACAGCTTTTAAGCTATGACCTAATTGAACAGAAGTCAATTCCTCTTCCCCAAATTTCACTCATATTGTCTGCACCACTCATTCTCATTAGTAAGATGTTTTAAAGTCACTACTTGTGCTGATCTTACCTGTGTAGAAAGGTTTGAGATTATTTCCTGACCTTTTGTAGCCTGCAGGAATGACTGGAATACAAATGACATATTACAGGGTTGAATTGTGCTGATAACAACAGGGATTCCCAGGAACACAACAGAGAGACACCGAACCTGGTATGAAGATGTTGAGATAAAATAGTGACACGGGACGATGAACAGCCAAATAATTTGGTTGTTCCTTTAATGTAAAAAATGTTGCAAAAAATTCTTTTCCTTTCCTCCTTCATCTTTTCTAACACCAGGCATCATCCCTTATTATTCTCTTGTACCTTTATGCAGTCTAGCTATAATTAATGAATCATCATCTGAGATGATATCTAAACAAGATAACTCCCAATTCTTTTTACTCATCTGAAATATTTTAGCTTAAGCAATTCAGATTAAAAAGGAGTTTAAAAAAAATTACCCAGTGAACAAGCAGGGTGAAAAGAGAGTCACCAAAGTGGAAAAAAACCAAGAATACTATTAGGAAAAAACCAAAAAAACCAAGATGTGCAGTGAAAAGATACAATCTAGTTCAGGGGAAAAAATGCAGAACAGTGCATGTAGGTCAGTGGCTTCCAGGGTTTGTGTGCATCTCTGTTCCTTTCGGTGGGTCCTTTTTACATATTATTTTCATGATTTTGTTCATAATCACTTTGGAAAGGGAATAAATTAAAACATGGATAAGGTTTTGCAAACCAGAACTATTTTTGCAACTCTTCCAAAGATAGAAGTAGATTTTGAGATGCCACATAGTCATAAGATCTGCTCACCCTTAATGCAAATACCAAGACCGTAGTCGCTGTTCCATCTTCTGAAAATATAGCCATTATTTTTGGTCATTCTGCAATGCCAGCCCAGACAACTTTTAACACATCTGAAGAGTACATATATACACACTGTCTCGAAAGATTTGATCAAAGCTCACTGGAATTAGTAGGAGATTTCCATTTGTTTCAATAGGCTTTGAATGAGGGCAGCATCATTGGGGTTTTGAATATTGCAATGCTGGATAGATTTTACTTAGCACTTTACATAAAGGGACACTACCTACTGCAAGAAGCCAGATTAAGTGGAGATAAACATGTAGGTTTAAAATTACTTGCCCTCAAAGTGTGGCTTGCTTCATCTTTACTGAGTTTGAATTATCCTACAGAGCAAAGATGAAATGAAGTATAAAATACTGGGCAGCATATAGCCTGCTGTAAAGAAAAAAAGGGAGCACACTAATGAAAACACATAAAGTAACATGCAGTATACAAATCCCTCCCTGAATAAGTTTCTTACACAGCTACTCAATTTCAGACGCTGGAGTAGCCCTGTGAGCCTTAGGGTTTCCTGGTGTTCATACTCACAGGCACAGAGCTGTGCAGGCACATTTGCAGTGCAGTCCCAGCAGCAGTTTGCCATACAGAACAGCAAGAAAGCAGCAGTTTTATTGCCTTGCAAAAATTCTCATTATAAACACTATTAATCAAAATACTTTGTAATAATTCTTGAGTTGAAAAGTCTTCCATAATGTGTCTAGTCATGGATGTGAAATCAATTTATGCATCCAAATTCTGACCATCATCATACAACATAGGTTCTCAAGGATTAATAGGATACTCACGTTTGACAAGAGTTTACTTAATCAATTTATGGATTAAAAGTAAGCCTCTTGACATTGCCACAAATCTGCATTTTAGTGGTTAAAATGCTTAGAAGTAAGGATCTCATAAAAACAGATATTTAGGGAAAGATTTTTAAGTGGTAACATTTAGAGATAGGGTAAATATACGTAACATTCACTTTTCCATTCCATCAAATGATGATGAGAATATATAACTGACTGTGCTAATGCACTTTAAGATCTGTTAACAAAAGACACTGTTAGAGTTTTTCAGTTTAAATGGAGGACTTGCTTAGAGAAACACCTTCCTTCATTTGTCTCTGTTATGTGCAGCTCTCAAACCAGCATCCCAGTCACCTCTCAGGCATTATGGTAGTGAAAGCATTGATATCTTCCTTGCACAGCCATGAAATCCTCAGGTGATCTGGGTCTAGATTTACCAAGACATTCCCAGACTGCCTACAGAAGCCAACTGGAAGTTTGCTTACAAACTCCCTGCACTGCTTGCAGGGCTCCATGACTTCTCTTACACATCACTTACCTGCTGCAAACGTGTCAGTGGTGGCTGTATTTGCCATCCCAAGTGTGCATGACTCAGGAGAGAGAAACAGGATTACTCAGATTTCAGTCACACCTTAGGGAAAAACAGACCCGAGGACAGCTGAAATACAGTGGGGAATGCTGTGAAGAAACAATCTGAACAGTGCAGCATACAGAGATTTTCCTACCAGAAAAAACCAAGAAGGGGGGAAGGTATTTATAAAGCTTAAAACGGGTGAATAATTTGGGACATCAGCATGGAGGAGAGAATGGGGCTGTACTTTGGAAAAATAAGCTTATTTTTCTGATTCTTACTTACAAAGTCATGTGGCAGCCCAATGTGAGTGCAAACACAAAACATAGTATAGCCACAGAAATGATTAAATATCATGCAGAGGGTGAGGGGACATGGTTACAGCTCTATATACTTCATGATCCCTATTTCAGGTTCCACTATGCTTTTCTGAGGAAGTCCTATGTTCTCCCAAAGGTGGCTGCTGTTATAGGTAAGGCTTACATTCAAGGTCTAAAAGATTCTCCATCTCCTCTCTGCTCACCTGAAGACTCACAAGAATCTGTTCCTCTAAGTTCATCACTGAATAACTTCTTTATGAATATAATTTTCATTTAAATTATTTCATTGTTTTTCTTCCACCTATTCATGTACAGCTCTAAAATTATAATTTAAAAAATGTCTGAGGTTGGTACATTTTTTTCTGCTACCTACTTATAGTTATTCTTTTTACTTTCTCTTTGCAGAAGGAAAAGTGAATAAAGTACATGCCACTCTTCCAGGGAGACACACTGGGAATTATGACAAATCTAGGCTATCTGTAGTACAAGAGATTTTCTTGTCACTTCACTATAACTATGTGCAATGAAGAAAATCAAGCTTTTCAGTGTTCTGCAAGAAAATTATAATGATAGCACCCTGCATTTCAGTTCAAACTACTGTTCTGCATTTTATTCCATTGATTTGCAGAAGAAAATAGAACCCTTTGCCGAAGACTCTTTGTACCATCTTTCTGAGTTTAAGAATGATGCTCTTTTTAGAATTACAGGGAACAGTTCCAGGAGGGGAAAACTATAACGGGAAAATGTTGTGCACTGCATCCTCCAAAAGGAGCAATTTTTGAAAAACTCTGCTGGTGGATACCACAAAATAAGATGATACATGAATAATTTCAACTAGAACAGAGCTATGAGAATAAAGGCATGAATATACTGCTCTTTTTCACTTAAGCAAGTTTAATTGTCATTTAGATTCCTTGGATCAAAAAGATGTAATTAAGCTGCCTTTCCTCTCCCATCTGTTAATATACATATGTGGAGAAAATGAGGAGCATAGATAGTAACACCAGAGCGTTAGCACTTGTAAAAAATGTTATACTGACAGAGTAGAAAGCAAAATGATCTACAGTGCTGAGAACAGGGATGGTCCACAATATAACCTGACATCTGACACTCTGTATTTGGCACGTTCCAATTCAGGATGTTGCAAACATTTTATTTGCACTTTCAGTCCAAGCTGTTATTAAATTCACTAGATAAAAATGGTGTCTTTTCCTAATGGAGTCAGAGGTAAAGTCATGTGTCAGTTGCCCAGCTGGATTTTACTCTGCTAATGATGATGGAATCTCATTATCCCTCCTGAAGACTTGGTCTCACCATTATATTCAGTTTTATCATGATCAGATTTCTCACTTCATCACTAAAGGATAACTGTATTTACTGTAAATTTTGCTTTCATCTTATATCTGGCATTTTAACAATTTTATTAATGTGGTATCTTATTTTATTTTTTAAAGTCTTTCTTCAGTTTAATTTTTTCTACCTCTTCAGTATAATTTAAAAAAGGGTTGCTGAAATTTAATAGAGAAGCATGTAAGAGACAAATAGGCCTTAATAACTCATTAAACATATTTTTCCAGTTGAAAAATTCTCAAGGAAAGCAGAAGCTACGAATCCAGCTACTTAACATATTGAATGTCAGCTGTAATAGAAGATTTAAAAAGAAGTATTAATCAAATCAAATTTTGAGGGGTTTTTATTAGTTTGGGTTTAGTTCTTTCATTTGCTGCAAGTGAGTTTGATGAGAAACATGACTGGATCAAACCACCTGCAACCCAGAGCATCCAGTTTCTACCTCATGCTCTGCTTTTGACCTTGAGGACATCATGCAATTTTTCCATTCCCCTCTTTCTACATTCTCTCTCTTGTTGTGATGGATTTGCAGCTGCCTTGAAATAATATATTAATACTTCATGTCGACCTGCTACAGGGAAGATGAATGGTCTGAATAAATTCAGTGAGGTCCTGTCTGGAGAAGCAGACAGGAAGAAAATGCCTGTTTCAAGACAGGCATCTCCATACACAGTATTCTTAAGGAACACACTCAGAACTCTCCTTTATAGTCAGCCTAAAAAAACTCCTTTTGTATAAAGAGCCTCGAGAAAGAAGATTCCCAAAGACCTGAAGCACAGCTTCAAAGTTGGCTACTCTCCAGCAAAGAGGCAGTAGTTCTTCCTGGGAATAAGATTCACATATAGAATCCTAATGAGACCATAAAAAAGCTTCACCTGCCAAAGCCATCATCTCTGCTTGGTGAGATTTATGGTTAGGTAGGTTTGTAAGCCTGCTAGCAGAAAGATTTTTTCCAAGTCTTTTTTTCTCACTGAAAGCTTTCTTTCCAGTGTTAAAAGAAATATTACTTTGATGAAGAAAGGCCCTTGCCACACATTCTGCCAGCACCAGCATTTAAAGTGCTCTAGCAGTCTAGTCAAGAGAAGATAAAGAGATGTACTTTTATGGATAAAGGATTCTCCAGATTAAAAATTTGGCTATTGAAGTGTTTTGGTAGATTGCCTGAAAACATCAGAGCTTTGAGGTAAACAAATCTAAAAAAAAGCAATATATTCTATATTTTTAAATGATGAAGAAGGTGCAGGTGTAGAACAAATTTAGGGAGTATCAGCCAGCTATTGACACTTCAGGTGCTGTAAAAATACTGCAATTTATCAAACTCACAAGCAACTGGAAGAAAAGAAAAAAGGAGACAACGCTCCTCTGTAGAGGTGTAAAAGCCCACTCAGAAAATGCCTACCTCTGGCTCCTGATGAGAAAGAAAAGGCTTTGTCTGGAGTCTTACATGAGCCTCCTGTACTGTTTGACACTGGTTTGAGTAGTATCGGTTGTTTTCATTAGCTCCTTACCTGGTTTTGTGTGGCAAGTACGTTGCAGCTTACAGAATGCAGAATGCATGGGCAACTGGAAAAGTGGAGTGGAAAAAGGAAGCATTTCTTTCATCTCTCAGCAGAACCTAAAAGTGATGACTGAAGGTGCTAAAGTCAGTTTATATTTGTCAGGAAGCTTGACAGATATGTGGAGTCTTAGCCTTGGTCTAACAGTAGTGAAACAGTGACGTTCCAGCCTGGTAATGGGAAAAAAAATTACAATTCATTGTGTATAGGAATAAGTAAAAAACCTTTATACCATGTTATCGATCTCAGCTTTAAACCATGATAATGAAATCCTGTGGAGCAAGTACATCTTTTCTTCCACTATTTTTTGAAAGCAGCCTTCCACAAGGAAGACCCCACCTCATTCTAAGGCGATTCTGTAGGTGTTATAATTATATAAAAGGCAGATTATGCCAATATGCTTGCTTGATAAATTCATTTTAGTTATGTATCAAAATTAAAATAACATGTAAAATTAACAGTATCATTTTATTTATGTACAGAATTTCGTTCAAGTTTTCTTTTACTTAAATGTCCTGATGTTAACTTCTTATGTTCTCTTTCTTCTCCACAGACTGCAATATATCTAAACCATGATTTCTATCTATCTATTATCTATTTCTATCTTAATCTTTAAGGATTAAGGCAAAAATTTTTAAAATGCTGCTTTAAAAGAAAAATCCAGAACTTTGAAATCTCATAAGCCAAGAAAGAAAATCAGTGGTATAAAAGATGACAACATCACTAAACATGAACTGAGACTACTGTGGTAATGACTGACTGAGTCATGGTACAGGATTCCACAAGGTGATGTGGGGCAACATTTACTCAAAGCAGACTAATCCTAGAGCTCCAAAGGTGGGGGTTTTTAATTTTTAAAATTTTGTTTGTTTGTTTGGTTGGTTTTTGTTTTGTTTTGTTTTGTTTTGTTTTAGGGGATCTAGCTTCCAGCTATTAGACAGTTTGCCAAAACTGAAGTCTTACAGGGTGAGGATTAAGTCTTACCAGCAGCACTACTGACCAGCACTATTCCCTGGCAGGGTATCCACATCTTAACTCAAGAGGAGGCTAAAGAGTCACTCAGCCATTATCATTTTGTCAAGCATCATGCAAAGTCACCTTCATTGACCTGTACCTTCATATTCTGAACCTCTCAGTTTCCAAGATAAGAGCTAATTGTTGTGGAAGTGTTTAGGATGACCATGAAAAAAAAAAAAAGCTGTTATTACAATTGTGCCTCTTCTGATACACACTGGCTACCTCATCTTCATAAAAAGAAATTAGAAACCAAAATTTAAAAGAGAAAAATTAAAACTCCCCTATTAAAATGACAAGTCTGCAAGTAAACCTAGAATTGAATATAATTCACAGATTTTTTTGCATCAGAAAACAACACAATCAGAAGAAAAAGAACCAGAATGAGAACTTTTAAGGGTATTTTAGAATAGACAGGCCAAAATTAACTAGCTCAATTGTAATATGAAACCAGTATGAGGTGGCTGGATGGAAAAACTATGTTACTTTTGGGACATAGCTGCCAATATTCAGGTTTTTTTCAGTTTGTATCAACTGCACATAAAACCCAGAAGACATAAGTCTTTACTGTACTTAAACAAAAATGAATGAATTATAAGAGTACAAAATACCCGTAAGTATAAAAAAAAAAGACATTCATAATTCTGACCTAAAGTGAAGTCTACCCTCTGCCCACACACAAAAGCTTCAGAGCTGTTAAATTTTATTTCTCCAAAGAGAAACTAAACCCCCGTTTCAGATGCTCATAGTGCAACATTTTTATTTAGTTACCAGTTGAAGAATCAGCTATGCTAAAATTAAATTAAAGGAACAGTTTTATTAACTATCACAGGGGTGTTTATAGTGTGAATCTAGGTTAGAACAGTAACTTTCCCTTTAAGAGGCAAATTAAACAGGATCAAGCATTTGAAAGAAACTCAATTAGCTACACTACTGTAATATCTGCATTTGTCCACATTTAGCATCACTCACCATCTGCAGTTGGCCTGAATGTCATTTCTGCATAAATTATGTCAATTTGCACCTTAAGTACTTTTTATAGCTTTTTCCACAGCAGAGCAAATCCAGCCTATCTGCTCCAGCTTCTGTTCCCTTTCTCAATTCATCTCTGAACTTTCCTTTCCAACTCCTGTGTTCACCTTTCTCTATCACAAAAGCTTCCTCGTTCCTTTTTAAACTTTTCTTGGATTTGAAACCATCTGCTTCTATTCTCTGTACCTTACAAAACCTTACCTAACTTTTACAGATTGACATACTTTATCTGGTTTTACTTATATTTTTAATATCTTTATAGCAGAGAAATTATGGTTTTCAATGCATGCCGAAGTCCCCTGTAAATGTATAATTGCTGCTGCTAACATATTATTACAGCTACAGTTCATGTAGAAACCACATTTCTTTCTCCTCATGTTTCATATCTTTTATCATTCAGTTTATTTTCCTCTTGCTGGATATTAGTGCAAAGATTTGACTATAAAAATAGAAAATATGAATGTTTGCTACTGTTATTCTTCTGTGCCAAGCAGCTGTTGCAGTACTTGGTTCTAAACACTTAATCCTCCAGACACTCAGGTTGTGAAATCCCTGATATACCAGCCATGACAAAACTATCTTAAGAGCACTATTTATGTATATTCTGTTCTTCATAAAAACCTTGTGATCAACTTTCTGCACAAACCAAAAAAAAACCAATCACGCTATAACCTGTTCTATAAAATCCTCTCCCTTTTTCAGCATATTATGTTCTTGCAAGTCCTCCAGTATTTTTGCAAGATTGAGAGTGACAAATAACAGACATCCTTTCCATGCAGTTTTCTTCTATATGCCTCACAGTTTCTGCAGCCCCAAATGCAAAGAAATCTTTTTCCATCCATTCTACAAAGAGCCTTCTTCTGTGAATTCTGGTGTATATAACTCTTGTCATAAATATTCTGCTTATAGAGTAATTTCTACAGAATTCTAACCTACTAGCAGCACAAACAAATTTGCAGCAATTTAACTGTATATTCAGGTCACAAGTATAATCCCTCAATCTACAGGAGGAGCCCATGCATTCCATGTGTGTACCCACCTACCCCTACACCCCTCACTTGGCAGTCTGGAAAATCCTGTGTAAATCAATATTTTGACTGTCAAATGTTTCCTCATCATAAGTGCTACACACAGAGCCCCTGTCAAAACCCTTAATATTATTCACTATTACCAGAGCTTTTTCATGTATGATCAAGCAAATTTCAGTCATTCAAGAACAGCAATTACAATCTGCAGAAGGACGCTTGAATTAACACAGTCTGAAACTTTACATTAAGAATTTAGGAGAAGATAATGATGATGATAACAATATCCTGAAAACCTAGAATAAAAGACAAATAAATAAATTAAGCATTATATGTTGGACGATAAAGTATTTGAAGTTGATAAATATTATCAGATTGGGGTTAAAAAGGCTGTATTGTAATTTCTTTGGAACTGGGGACACCTTAAAATAAATCCTTCAGTAAACACAGGGATGAAGAATTAAGTAAACTATGAGCTGGGAATCTTGCCAGAAATCCCTTGTATTTTAAGCATGAGCTCAACAAATTACCTGGAAACACAACTGGAACATGTTCTAAGTACAGAGCATTAAGACAGTTTGCATTTATTCCTTCCAAAACAGGACAGCAGACTAAGTCTTGGAAGCTGAAAAAGTGTTTCAACAAGCACAGTTATTATTACACCTCCACCAACACCATCACTAAAAAATTACTGTCTTCCAAAGAAAAGTACAGAGCAAGTCGAATTAAGAAATACAGGTCTTGAGCCAAGTCTTACAAAAGTAAGGTACCAGTCTCACTGACACCAACAACTTCAGTTTTGATCCATTAACTTCAAGAAAAAGTAACACAAAACACTATTTAATAATTCATATCAATACAGCTATGAAGTTATGTACTTGTTTATTACCATTTAATCTATTACATGCTTTGAGACTGTTGTAAATTTTTAGTAGATATTACTGCAAAAATGAAAAAAAATAGACTTTATCACAATACAGAAAAGCAAAATTAAGTAAGAAACAGTAAGAACTTGGATTTTACATGTATATTATTCCATGTAGTAGTACACTTCAAGTATTTGAAGTTCTATACCAATATGAGAGGTGTCATAATTGTGAGCAGTTTTACAGTGATAAGAAGTCACTCTGAAGCAGCCAAAGAGCCAGAGGAAAGCATATATAGACATACATAGATGGCATATATTAGCTCAATGACTTTTGAATAATTCAAAGGAAATCTTCTAAGACCAAAAGCTTAATATATTGGTTTGCTTTAAAAATTATGCCAATAAGGTAGAGCTTAAAACATGCCTACAAAGCACTGCACTGTGAGCCTCATAGCAGTAATATTACCATTGAGATCATCCAGGGGATATAATACATTTCCAGCCAAGTGGAAAAGGTCACTATCAATACTGACCCTCGAGAAATTCAGTCAGGTGTCCATTTGTAAGAGAAAATGTAACTATCCACTACAGTTTGTCCAGAGCTCTGACAGACTCTCAGTCTTTCCAGTGTATAAACTTATACAGGGTTTTCCTCTAATATAATATGGTTCCAGCTGAAGTGCAAGTCTCGTGGTTTAATCCCCAGACAGCAACCAAGCTCCCTACAGCTGCTGCCTCCCCCTCTGGTGGGATGGGGAGAAGAAGTTTCACTTCCAGGTCACAGAATATTCTGAGTTGGAAGGGATCCATGAGGATCATCAAGTCCAACTCTTACGTGAATGGCCCATCCAGGGACTGAACCCCCCACCCTGGTGTTATTTACATCATGCTCTGACCAGCTGAGGTATTCTCATAATTGAAATACCGAAAAACAGACTAATAATGGTAAAGAAAAGGGAGGTTACAAGAGGAGAGGCAGCAACAAAGCCAAAGGGGGACAGGAAACTAAAAGTGATGCACAATAACACTGCTCATCACCAGCTGGAGAGTGCCCAGGCTGTCCCTGCGCTGTGATCGGTCCCCCCCCGACCAGCTCCCCCCAGTTTCCATACTGGACATGACCTCCTGTGGATGGAACATCCCTTTGGGAGTTCGGGTCACCTGTCCCAGCCACGCTCCCTCCCAGCCTCTCGTGCACCTGCTCACTGGCAGGGCACGGGACAATGAAAAGTCCTGGATTTAGGGTAAGCCCTGCTTAGCAACAACCAAAACAGCAGCGTGGTATCAACGTGGTATCGGTTATTCTCAGACTGAATCCAAAACACAGCACTGTACCAGCTACTGGGAAGAAAAAAACTCTGTACCAACCAAAACCAGGAAAAACAAGTTTGAGTGTTTCAGTATGTTTATAATAAGATGCTTTTTGAGATAAGGGAAAAAACAGCAAGGTGAAGCCACTTGAGCAGGTGCTTCCTGTACAGGGCCTGCTGTGTGGGTAAAACACCAACTATCTGGAGAGTCTCTTTGGGATTTATCATCAGTACACAATTCTCTCCTGAAAAGGAATTTCAGACTTCAAACCTACTGTGCTTTGCTCACAAGTCAGCCTCTCAATACTGTATATAGTTTCTCCTCTATTCAATACTATGAATATGAATATGAATTTATTATCTAGTTTTGAGATAACCTTTATTCAATGTCTCCAAATATAATGAAGACATTTAACGTCACATAACATATATATTTCTCATGACAGGCAGATGGTGTTATGCATAATCTGTAAAATGTCCTTGAGAAATTTGCATGATTACATATAAACTTGAAAAAAAGAATCATGTATAATAGCACTAGTGTTGTAGCAACTGTGTCTTCTACAATTCTGCTTTCTGTTGAAGTAAAAAGAGAACCAAATATAGCGGTATGGTCTTCCTCCTCATTTTTTTACCTCAAAATCTGTTACACTGTCTCAGCTATCACAATAGGAGGATAGGAATTGAAAAAGTGCACAGCTTCCTGGGCTAAAGCCATGTAAGGCTTTGAGACATCCATTGGTACTCTGACTTGCACATAAAAGTGAACAAGAAGCTGGTGCCGTGTTTCGATACCAATATAAAATCTATAAAAGTTGCTGCTTATGAAAGGCAGTAGTTCAAAATCCTTATTGTACAAGATTTTCTGCAGGCTCGCTTTGCAAGGGGAGCAAACAGAAGGTTTACTTTCACATACCTCTCCGTGTTGACTCCTCCTCATAATTTGAAACAGTAGGAGTATGTGTCATTATCTGCTCAAAAAAATCACCCATGATCTGTACAAGTATAATAATACATTCTCATTTCATTGTCATCACAAGGCGACTGTAGGTGTGCATAGAGGTGCGTTGTATAGCAACAGTTGTTTCTCTTTGCAATGTTGGCATTTAGTGTAGGATGCTTTGAAGGGTAATCTCAAGAGCCAAGAGAAGGTTTTTTGTGCTTCAGTTGAAGTGCTGAAGTTTTATATTAAGTAGGATATTGGTGTCAATTCATGTAAGTTAAGCCATTATATTTCCATGGTGGTCCTGTGAAGCTTCACTACCTGTTTGATCTGCAGGAAACTCTTGCAGATGTGTTAGAGGCTTAATGGTTTAATGATTCTAAAGATCACCCTGTATGTTACATTGTATTTCTTGTCGCTTATTGAATGCATGCAACAGTTACAGGTTTCACTGTAGTGCCAACCCTTTTCCTCCATCAGAAGCTTCTCTAGATATCAGCTTAACTCACCTTCTACCCAAGTAGGGAAGAATTTCTGCATTTGCTGAGCAGCAAAAGTGAAAGCTGTTTTTTTCTCTAATGGACAACAAAACTAAAACCTGAACATTTCTCCTTGAACTGGTACAATGAAGTTCAGGATGCTTCCTAAGAGACAAAGTTACCCTGATTCCCTAGGACACCTTACAAGGTAATCAGGACACACAACTTTAATACAACATTGTCTCCTGAAAAGGACACAGAACTGAAAGAAGCACAAAGAGCAAGCTGCTTAAACCTGTCTCTGGCTCCAAGCCATCACTGAAACCAGTTATGCATCTGCTGTTTCTGGCATTCACAAACCAATGAACAGGAGACCATAATGGTTGTCTCCTGTATAATTTCCTAAGTATCTATATATTTCTTATGTTTGATTTATGATGTTTCCATGGCACTAAAGTATTTTGTCTGACCTGACTTTTCAGAAAAAATGTTTGAAATATTTCACAAATGTGGTCTGTGACGTCACTTTTTAGTAAAACAGTTGTATTGTAAATTAATGGCCAATCCATTTACGTTTTTGCATTGTCACAAATTATGCAACAAACTGATTTTGTTGGATCCTTATTGCAGCCTCCAGTGATGTGATGAGGAATTTTGTTAGGTCGAGCTCGAACAAGTGTTCTATATGTTTACAGAGGCAATCTTCCACATCCAAAAAAGACTGAAAGGGACTGAGAATTAATCCTCTCGATATGATTCCTGTAGCCTACCACACATTAGCTCACCCCTAATTAGCTCACCCCTAAAGCTGAGGCTGTTCCATGCCACAAAGAGACCACGTCCCCAAGTGATCCATTTCAGGCTCCATAAAATTTCAAAGACTTTCTGCCTGATGTGCTTCAGGATCTGCAAAACTTGAGTGACTCCCCTGTTGCTGAACTCCCTTCTGAGCCTCCTGAGAGCTGTTGCTGTATTTGTGCAAGACATATCAGATCACCTTCAGCCGTGTCTTTGGCCCTGCTGGGTATCTAGTAAGAGGCACCAACATATCAATCCAAATAGACAGACCTAGCTCTGTTTCCTTCCATTCTTTTCCTTCCTCACTCAACACCACTCTTGCACACCAAGAACTTTATCTATCTTCCAGCGAAGCAAGTTATATTTTACCACCACACTGCCATATGCAAAGCCTTTCTTTGAAAAATAAAACCTTTCATATAATAAATTGGAGCTGCTCTTGTTTGGTTTGGTACATTTTCCAAAACATTCACGTACCACAGAAAATAATCATAACATTCAAAATAACACTGTAAATATTCAGCTGCACTCCTAAGGGTACAAAACCACTAAAAAAAATTTTACAGCCGTATAAATTATTCATCCATTCTGAAGTAAATACTGTAGAGCATATCAAGCTGGGTTGTGCTCAATAGCTGTAGGATTTACAGACAGCAGTGAGAGAGCAGCTCGAGAACTTGCTCTTGGGTGCCTATAGCAACCATCAATAATACAAATGTCCCCAAACTACCTACATTCCAGCAATTTTTAAAGTATATATGAAACTTGGTTTTTAACAAAAGGAGCTGGTGTACTGGGGGGAAAACCCTACAGCAGGAAAAAAAAAAAAAAAAAAAAGAAAAGGAGTTGAAAACAGTCTAAGGCAAATATATTCAGTGGCGAAAGCATACATATTCCTGGAACAGGAAGGCAAGTGGCAGATTATTAACATGAAGTGGTGACAGCATGATGCTATGTGAGTCAAATTGCCTGTTATTGTTAAGAATGCAATTAATTTTGTAAAATGTTGTGCGAGGCTGACAGACAATTATCAGAAAAGTTTAAGAACTCGATCAAATGCCAGAAAATGGCTGTGAGTGGAATAGAAAGTGTTGAACTGCCTGATTTCAGATAGAAAGATTGGCAGGAGAAAAACAAAAACAAGAGAAAAATGAAAAAAGAGATGTAGGATGTGACATGCCTTTTCGTGTGACATTTTCTGCAATGCATCTGCTTCTCAATTATTTTTTAGAAGAAAAGCCCATTCCCAAGGTTGAGTTTCAAACAAATAAATAGGTGTCTTCTGACACATTTCACTTATTCTCTGTCTTTCTCTTAAATGGATTGTATAATACTAGTTCTTCTGAAAGTTTAACCTTGATTTTGCTCAGGACTACCGCTGAGTCCTTATTCCAAAAGAGAGATTATATTAAAAATATTTAGTTATCCTGTCACTTTCTAAATATCAAGCAATTCATCAGTCTCTCTATAGGCCCTTTAACTATTAAACTGAGACCTTATTCCCACATCTACCATGCCAACCACCCCTAAGTACCTTGGACTAAACTTTCAATACTTCTAAACCATTCTCAATAAGAAAATTATTTAAATACAGTGCTCCTTCTGATATTTAAAAAAAAAAACAAACATTGTCAAAAATGACAGGTTGTTCCTTTCCATTTGAGGTTGAGAAAAAACGTTTTTTATGGTAGTTTGATCTCTTTCAGATCATTTTCAAAAAAATTCAGTTTTTCTTTATCATAACATGTCTTCAAAATGATGGTCTGACCTCAAGAGATTTAGTGTGTACTAGCTGTGGTCTGTTTCCCACTTCCCCCATGATTTTGGAATACTAAAATTTATTACTATATATTAATTTATTAAGAATTAATTTATTAATCTGTACCATTTTACTGTATGATTCAGAGGGGAAATTCTGAAAACATTACAGTAACAAAGAGGATATTAAACTGTCATTGGCTTGACATTTTCTTATTACTGAATTGCTTAACATATTATATAAGTGTACTTTCATTGTTGAGATCTCTTTCTTTAAAGCAGGGGTACTTCAGAAAGTTCAGTGATATTTCCTTCTGATATTTTTGAGATATAGGAAAGTGAAAAAACACCAGACTTTGCAGAAGTGTATCTCTGAGTCCATTTTTTAGAGAAAAGCTAAGTCTGATCAGACACTAAAGAGAATCACTAAATAGCAATTAATTATCCACCAATTGTTCCTGTAACTTAAGCTTTACTACAACCATTTCTCTTCCTTTTTTAAAACATAATACCAAAGCCAAGAAATGACACTTAAACCAAATAAATTATCCATTGAATTGTAAAATGGCTTCTAAAACATTTTTGACCAAAACAAAACTCGTTTTCATTAGAAATAACTGCCAAACAAAACTGTTGCAGGTCCTGGCTTGACAAAGTTTGCTCTGTACTTCCAGTGCAGCTGCAGCACAGCCTCGGGAGGGACTAAAGGCTTCAGGAAGTGTTTTCTTTGTAAAATACCCAATTCATACTCCATGTAGCACTTGTAGCACTGCGTTCTTCCAGACCTAGGCTGACGCAAATTTACCCAGAGTTTTATACCTTCTGAAAGCCTTTCTCTGCTAGAGCATGCAGATCCAGAGTGGTAAAAATTTTCTTCAGCTACACAGAGGTGGGGGAAAAGGGTAAGTGCAAGCAAAACTCAGAGAAGATACATTTCACACAAACAACAAACCCCCAAGAACTTAACCTTTGTCTGCAGCTACTCGAGTTTAATCCTACAGGTAACTGGAATTTGATGGAAAGAAATAAGGGTAGGATTTTGACCGTGAGAACAAAGAACCTGGAAGCTGATGGAAGTCCTCAGTCCCAAAAGCTAGATTTCGGCCACACTGAATGGACAAAGTTGTCTCATAAAATATAACAGACAGCTCCCAACCTGTTTGGTTTGGATTTCTTCCAGAAAAGACTTACATACCCATTTTCAGCCATGGTAGCTAAAATTCAGCTAAAACACAGTAGATGAAAGAAAACATGACTGAAATTTGAGGGCAAAGGCAATCTGGTAACTTCTGATCATAATTATTTCCTTTCAGGAATGCAGAGGAAAAACAATGTCAGAGTTTTTGCTGGACTGACCAGATCCTTAACTCAGTCACACCTTGAAAAGGCATAACCAGGAATAACATGCAGGACCAAAGGTTCTGGATAATATTAAACAGAAGACACTTAACCAAGGATAACAATCAGCACAGAAGATTGTGTTGTGTAATTACCCCTTGCAGCATCAACACAGAACTGGTGTGACTAAAATAGACACCTATAAATTTACTGGGAACAAATACAGAAAAACTGTGGTTTTCAAAAAGCCAAGACCTTTAAGATCCATGAAATGTGTACCCAAGGCCTTCTGGATAAAAGCAGGAAGAGTGTCCCTCTGATGTCTCTGACACTGCAGAGTACTGACAATTCTTTTTCTGAAAAATACAATCATGAAGCATGTCACAGGGAATGCTGAAGTTGGAACCCTGATTTCTTTCACACAGATATAAATGCAGAGAAATTCCATTGACTATTGCTGTGCAAAGAAACGATCTACTAAAATTCTACCTAAAAATACTAACTCTAAAAAAAACAGGAATGGATAATAGCAAATTGACATAGATCAGTTGAGTATCTAGAACAAAAGGAGCTAAGAGCAAAGAACAGGTAGAACACATACTTAGGAACTAAACAATCCTATTGAATAATATGGGACTGGTTTTTTTTTATTAAAAACCAGTTGATTCTCTGAGAAAGTCAAGCCTGTTGCAATGATGGGCACGTCCAGGAACTGGAGTAGACCCCCTGTTATATATTCAGCTTTTGACAGAGTTGCTGTACAGTAAGGCTGATCTAAGTGTTGACCCACATGTTATGATCTGCCAGCAACAAAATTTGTTCCTGTATTCCTACTTTTTCCATACATGCGTCTCTTTGAGAATGCTTTTTTCTTAATCTGAGACAACAAACATTTTCCTTCTTTACATTACACTCATCAGGAAGGTTCACATAGTACTAGCAAAGGGGTTTTCATAATTTCTGTATCTAGGTTCTATTCACGCATTTTCTGTTAAATAAAAAAGTGCCAAGTCCCTCCATAGACAAAGAGGAAGTGGGACAAAATGCTTACAAGTGACCACTCAGATTTTATGATACAGCACACTTGGACAGTCATGATTAAGCAAAATTTCATGGGACAGAGATCCTTACCTCCACATATCTGTGGGCTAATCACTTATTCATGACTTAAAGGATTTTTTTAATATTGGAAGTATTAGAAAATCCCAATGTGTAACCATGACCTAAACATGTCTCAGTGATAGCAGGCTACAGAAAACAAAAAAAAGGAATGAAAGGAATGACAGGCAAGAAAATAATAGAACAGCACTACTACACAAAGAATTGTCCTTTAATTGAGGAGAAAACTATGTAAATTGAAAAACATAACGTTCATATTCTTAGACTTGCATGAAGAACATAGTGGCTTTATGGAATAACAGCAGAAGTAGCACATTCACAGCAATGGCAGCACATGAATTAATATTCCCTCGAGTCCATGACAAGTTGCCCAATGAAAAATGTTGCTTCCCCAAGAATTAGAAATAATTAGAACCAGTTATTCAATTAAGAATATTCCAGCCCTCACCTTATGAAGTGTATGCTCATTGCAAATCATTAACTTTTTCAATTCAGAAAACAGTTTTCCTCTGCAACTCTAATAATCAGTGGCAGACAAATTAAAAAAAAAATATATGTTTTACTGTCCTACTGAGGCAAAACATACATACAGGAAATATGAAACAGGAAAAAAAGAAAATAAATACCTTTTAACATTACAGAGTGAAGGAACTGTAGCATTGTACGTGCACTATGGACGTACTTCATGTTATGTTGAACTAAAAGCTGGGGGGAACAAGTGTGTCCTTCACAGGGTTTAAGGAGTAGTAACAAAAAGCTCTGCCTGCAGAGACCTATTACAGAGTGTTGGACTGGAGCAAAGGCTTCTTGCAAACCTGGGAATGGGAAACCAATGGAGCTCAAGGGGAGGAGTCCTCACAGTTCTTAGTGGTCTCAGCAACACTGAAGGTCATTCACTAAATTATAATTCAAATAAAATTAGGATCAAAGGACTGACATCACAGACATAAATACAAAAGTTTGAAAGAACTGTCTGAATTTGAGTTCCCTTTTTCCCACTAGCCCAGCAGGAGCTGAGTTTCTTTATGATGAAGCCCCTCAGCAATGGTCCGAGAACTGGAAATGTGAGGGATGGTCCATATTTCTCTATACTCACATGTCAGTGACAGGAAATCCCATATGCAAGGGGAATATAGGCTGGAACAAGATGAGTCAAAAAAGAATAAACAATTTTTTATTCAAGAGCAGAGGAAGTAAGGTTACAAGAAAAATCTAGCAGCCTAAAGGAACTGCCTCATGGTCAGCTATTGCTACCTTTCCCTTACATCAATTGTATTTCCAAAACTCTGTTAAACCTTAGATTTTGCAATCCACCCTGAAGAAATTAAAACCATTTATAAAAAATTAAAACAAACAGAAAAAATAAAGAGAAAATTAATTAAATGTTTGGACCAGAATGAGAAAAGGATCCTTTCAGATCAGAGTGAGGTTCTTCACTGTAGCTTCTTGGCATTAGTGGTTACTTTCTGCTAGGCTGACATTCTTGCATTTATATCAAATATAACAACAATAAAAATATTCCTCCCTTTAAAGCCATCTTTGAGGCTTGTGGTCTGATAAATGGATAGATTCCTTCACCCTAGATCTCCTTAGTCTCTTCAACTTTTATTGGGAGAAATTTTGCTTCTCTTAAAATTAGCCTGCTGTTTACTTAAGTGAAGAACTAGATGTCCTAAATGTTCTGGGCATGTCAGAAAGATATTGCCTCCCAAGGTGGCAAAAGCAGCAAATAACAATCTGCTGGCAAGCTGCTCCAAATACTTTCCAGGCTGCTTGTCTTGTGAGGAAGCTTTAACTTCAGTGGAAAGCTAAAAACCAAGGCTACAAAAATCCTTTTATTCACAAAAGCAGGATTCAATTTAAAAAGTCATTCTGAATTCAAACAAAGAAGAACAACTCATTGAAGCTTTAAAAGTTTACCCCTATTCTTCCAGCATGAAGTGAGTGAAATGTATAGGAATTATATTCATGAATATGCCCTGGCACAATAGTAAAGGTGATGCTGATTTTCACTGTTAAGATATCATTAACACTAATGACTACCAGGATTTTACAGAAGAACCCTCTCAATTATTTTATTAAGAAAATTTGTTAATGAAAACAACAAAACACTCTCCAGGGAAGTGAATTAGTGTTGGTCCACTGAAATAGCAGTTACACAATTTATTTCATCCCTGCCAGCAGATCCAGAGTTAAGATCCCTCAAGCAAACAGAATCCAGAGGCACAATTGAGTTTAAGTACAGGATTATGTTCAGTCCACTATTTGATTAACTTAATCCTGATCTCTAGAACTGGCTTCTTTCACCAAGTCATTCCAGACCACTGAGCTGCTGAGATATAGAAAGCTTCTGGAACTGGCAGTTATAGACAGAAAAGAACATTTTTCACTCAATGAAATTCATGGACTTCCTTAATTTATGCCTCTAACTGAACTGATTTGATTAAAGTTTTGTTCCATTTTCTTTTAATTAGCCAGGGCAGCTTAAATTAATTATGCCTTATGTATGGATGGAGTACCAGGATGTTTTATGCAGGAACAAATATGAAATTAAAAAAAAAAAAGGGTCTAAAGGTTGTTTAATCTAAGCTACCAAGAAAGATGCACTGAAATGTAGTATTGATTTGCCTTCATTGATAAAAATGCAATGCCCAGTTTACCACGTGGCTGTTTAAAAGCTCTCGTGGTCAGTGCTGCATGAAAACCTCCTCACCAAACTGTGCCTAACGCTGCTGGGTGTTGCACTGAAGGGTAAAGCTGTGCAGCCACCAGCCTGGAGCCAGCACTGCTCTGCTCCTGGTGACAAGGACAGGGTCTGTGCATGAACCTGGCTCAGGGACAGAGAGGAGAAAGCTTTCAGCTCTCCGCCTCCGGTGCCTATTTGCATACAGCTAAATACAATCTAGTACACATTTAGCTACGGGTATGTTCTGAGTTAATCAATTCCACCGAGATACTCTCTGCTGTAAATAAAAGCAAAATCTGGTCTGAACTGTGCATGTATTGTCTCTGCTGGTAGAAAATGCAGGCAGTCCTCATGGACAACTGGACTGTTGAAAGTTCTTGGCGTAGAATTCCCCGTTAAAGCAGTTAAATCTGCTGACCTAATTTGTCTTTGATGGTTACATCACTTTGAGACAACTGAGGACAAATCTCACTTTCCAGTGCTACTGTTCCAAGCTGTTCAGTAGCAAGCACCAGTAGGTAACAAGAGCCATGCAGCATCCTCACAGTCAGAGCTTGAGAGAAAGAGCTGAATACCTGCTTTTTAGCCAGAGCAAAAATCTGCAAATTGCCACAGAAACAGTGGTAAAAATTTAAACCTCCGATTTTTTAAAGAAAAATAGATAGGAGGTTACATTGTCCCTCTTGTTGTACATAGGTGCAGCACTTCTTCTCTTGTCTACCAGCCATCACTGGTTTATTTCTTCCTACCTGGTGAGTCAAAGTTTGAAACACAGCTTTCTGTTACTTCTATATTTTTTTTATAGGTTCCTTGCTGGATACAGCAATTTTGCTTTACTCTGTGGCAGTCATAGCACATTATATATCACAGAGCACAGCTTGCTTATTTTGCCATGGCTATTGCAGACAGCTAGCTAATATGGTGAGAAATACTGTGCCCCAAAATAAACTGCATATGAAATTGTTAGGACAGGGGCTGTATGCTAGCACAGTCTTGAATTAAGCTTGCATACCACACTTGTAAATTAGTGGGAAGAAGGATCATAGCTGGCTATTAAAATGTATTGTTTTTAATGAAAGGGGCTCTCTTATGTTTGTTCTTAAACACTGGGAGTTTCTTCCTTTTAGTTTGCTTTGAGAGCTTGACATTCCAGACTGTGAAGTTTAAAAAAGCTGACCTTGACAACACAGTCACATTTATTTTTGAATGTTAGTCTAGCTTCACACCCTGGAAGTGGCTTCCTGCCTTCCAGATTTTGCTGAGCATTCTATGACCAGCCATGCCTGAACTCACTGCACAGCTCCCTTCAGGCCACACTACAACCACTCAGAACCCATCCACTGACAGCTTGAAATGCAAAAAGTGTCTGTTTTAGTAACCCATGCCACGATTCTGATCACCTCCACCCTCCTTCACCAAACAGTGAGCTCCTCAGTGGCACCCCTGACCATTTTCAGAGGTGGCAGGCCAGCTCTCTGCAGAGAAATTTTTCTGGGATCTTCCTCAGAAGGGCGTTTTTACTCCCTCACAGACTTCATGCAGTGCTCCCACTGATTTCACACCCGGGCAGGTACTTCCAAGGGAGGACCTTTTCCGCCTCGAAAGCTGAAGAAGGCTTGCTGAAGGTTTTGCACTCCCCACACAGAGCAAGCCCAGCACAGCTCCCTGGCGCCTGCTAAGCTGTGAGAATTCTCTTCATTACAGCAATCTGCCAGGCTGACATTAAGGGTGAAGGGCTTGCTCTGCTGATGCCAACTTTTCCATGAAAATTCCCTAACAGCAGTAGTATTACTGTCTACATGGTGATTTTGATAGGCACAGCGAGAAGCAAACGATGAGGAAATGTGCACAGTGTTCTAGGGGAAATGTGGGATCCTATCAGTGTTGTTGACACAGCTGGGCTTGAGCAGGAGGTACAGCACTCAATTCAGGCATTAACTTTATGCTCTCAGGCTTTCCCAGGCACTAAACATGCAGGGCCAAAGACACTCAGACACAGACAATTCCCAAAGACGGCTGTTCAAACACAGAACACTGTCCTAATTCCTGAGGTTTCCAGGTAGCTGCAAGCTCTGCACAGTTAAATTTCAGATAGCTGAGATGGTGAGAGAATCTACAGCACGTTACATTTAAGTTTATATTTCTTTCACATGTGACCCAATTCAGCAAGGCTTACTGGAAAGTATTTTTTCCATCTTACAAAGTCACTTACTCACCACTCAAACGGACAATACCCTCACCTCACACCTCATGTTTCACATCTAGCATCACATTTAACCAGATTTACAACTTCCCTGTCTTTAATAGAATTGCTCCTGAAATGTACTAATGCAGTCCATAATTAGGGAATAAGCACATGATGTAGCAAAATCAGGATAGTGTAGTTTACCTGTTTATGACTGAGAGATGAGCTCTTATAACTTATTAAATGTACACACTTAGCTTATCCCAATTACAAAGTAAAACAGGATAACCTAAGCCCAAATTGAAGAATGAGAGGCCAGTAAATAGCTGAAGAATTATTAACATTGGCAGTACTAGCCATTATCTACTGGTGCTACAGAGAATATTATTAAAATAAACAGCAATAAATCCCCCTCACCATTTCTTAGGGAGCAGTTACTGCATCTCCAATGAGAAGAAAGGGAAATAACCATTAATGATTATTTTTCTTGCTAGGCTAAAACACCTGTTGTTGCTTAAGGGATTTTTATTTGTTTTCACTGCACATAATGCTGGAACACATATTGTGCAATAATACTGTTATGTCAGCGCTCTTGTAGAATCACAATTTCTTCTTCGACAGCTGCAGCATTTACACGGATTTATTCAATCCAAAAGTCCACATAATCATATCACCTGGATAAAAATTAGGCATCTGCAAGCTTTACATAACCACAGCATTTGCAGTTGGGCAGGACAGTGCAGAGCTCATGCTGGAGTAGCCTTAAAAACCAAACAGACTTCAGCAGTGCTGAAACTGCTGGTGATGCTTACGTTTAAACCAGAAAAACCAGAAGTTGAATCTTTGTGTAACACTATGTTAGTCCCTTCCAAAGGCACAAAGGATAGAAATCAGGGCTCTCAGATTAATTTGTCTTTGGCTCATTATGACACACTCAGCCTTCGCTTGATCCTTACCCCAGGTAGGCCAGTATGAACTCATTTAACTCCACTCAATTAAACAGAGAATTGCAAAATTATGCCAGCTGATATTTCAGGACTGTGAGCCTTTATTAAAAGGGTTCTGCTAAATATCAATTTATTTTGCTTAATAAAATGAAATGCTGTGCTATCCAGCACATTTTTGCTTGTCAGATAACGCTTTCAAGCACACGGGGGATGTAATTCTCCCATTAAAGACAGGCCGAGAACAGCGAGATTCACAGCAGGTGTGAGAGCTCAGTTCCACAGCACTGACAGCAAAACACTGCAAAATCTCAGCGTGGCAAACTGCACCATACACAGGCACAGAGCCAAGCTTGTATCCCTTAGAGCTCTCGGGATAACATACAGAAATATGAGAACAGCCTGTTCTCACTCATCCTAACAGCCCGGCACAGACCCACTGTGACTGGACAGTAACAACTACCACACCAAAAGCCAGCCAATTTTTTTAGCCATTTTACAGCTCCCCTATAAACTACGTCAGTGCTGCAGACAGCCCAGGAAAAAGAGTTACTGGATTTGTTAGGCAACAATAAATAACAATCAGCGGGTATCATCAGTCATGATATGATTTAGAATTAGGCTGAAGGTGCTTTCAAAACCAAAAGTATTTATAGATAGCTGGCTAAAAACACTGACAACAAACAGCCATAGAACAAAAAAATGTTAGCATTTTCTGGACAGGATGGGCTTTTTCAAAAGCAAATGTATAGTGATTTACTTCAAAGCAGCTAGAAGAACTGCTGAAGCTGATGTTTGTAAAATCTAAATACAGTTGACACAAAAGGAAAAACTCTGCTTTCAGTTACACATGTGGAGCCTCTGTAAAGAGCAGAATTTGTCCCCAAGGAAACATACTGTGCCTAAGAGGGAAAGGGCCTCAGAGCCAGACATAAACTAACTGGGCCCAGTTCTGCTCTCAGCTATACCCACTTAACTGTGCTTCTGCTGCATAAATATCATGGCACTTCTTAAAATAATCAGGTCAAAGGAAAAGGATATTTTAAAACCAAGTATCAACTTTGTCAGGAAAATCAAGAGGAAAAACCTTCAAAGACTGCTTAAAGATTCAAGTAAGTAAATATTGGCATCTTTTGGTGGCATATTGCCCCAGCTGCAGTCACACTCTTGAGACACTCCCAAGTTTAGGGAGAAACTGCGAGGTGTTTGTAAGGAATAAATGAAAAATTTCATCCCATAAATTACAATCAGATTCCTGCCAGACTGTGCAGTAAACAGCATCCATCTCCAGAAAACCACTGGAACACATACAGCAAGATGTAAAAAGAGGAAGCGGGAGAGGCAAGAGAGGAGTTCAAGTTAAGGTGACAAACAATTCACATACACAACCTGTAAAATTGGAAAGTCAAAGACTTCACATCTTCCAGCTCCATCTATGTGTTATGTGGCTTCTTCACTGCTACAACTGGCCCATATTTTGGTGCAAATTCACCAGTTCTCCACAAGTTTTTTCTGTACTTTCCTCTTATTCATTCTTCAATACTGCACACTTTTTTCTTTATTCTCAAGTCATTGTTCAGCACTGCTCTTAGCTCTTTTCAATTACTGAAATCTTTGTTCATCAATTTCAAATGAGCTCAGGGAGCTCATATAAATAATTTTAAAATCCATCTTTCTGTTGTAAATTAGTATTGCAAGCATTCATTCATTCTTTCACTCATTCTACTACGTCACTAATCTTCTACCCAAGAATTTCCTGAATATTTTCCACTTTTGGTCTAAATTAAGAAGTTGACCTCTGAAACTCTTCAGCATCCTATTTTTACCACCATAGACATGAACAGGAGCAGAAGCACATAAAACTGATCTCACCTTAACTTTTACTGAGTTGGCAAGAAAAATTGTCATTCACTTTTAGAGTAATGTAGGAATAACAATTCAACACTAACTCTCTACAGTGCTACAGTCTACAACTGTGAGCCTCAAATCATTCCCCTGAATTTAAAAGGTTTTGCTGAATCACCAGAGTTCCTTTCAAAACACCTTTGATCTTCAAACCTGGAGGAAACTTTTAAAGTTTAATTTTTCCTCGACTGCCTTAACTGGCTGACACAGGATGTGCTAGATCCACCTGGAATCCTTATAAACCACCAGGATGCAGGGCTGGAATGGACTGGGTGAAGCCGTGAATGTTCCTCCTCACACAGATGCCAGCACTGCCAAGCAGCCTTCCAAATGGCATTTTTGAATATCAGACAGGGCAAATTTTCATTTTAAATAACCCATAGTGCTATTGAGAGCATTGGAAGCTGCCCAGACATGAGATTCCAGAGTCCTGTAAAGCCATAATTAGCCTGATTGCTCAGGGAAAGGATGACAGAGATAAGCTTGCCAGTTAGTGGTCATTCAAACACAAAGACCTAAAGAAGGACCACTGCTTCACCAACTGCTTGGAACAGGCCAGCACTGGAATGCCAACAAGCTCTGGCTTAGTTTGGGAAAAACAATTCACCAAATGGAATGAAAAGGTGCAGAAAAAAGGAAGAGGACTAGAATTTCCCAGCAACAACCAGCCCCACATGAATTAGTCCTCAGCATTAAGTTCTCACTCAAGGAAATGATTGATAGATTGTAATAATAACATAAAGTATGTATAATTAATACAGTCTAGTTCTATACCTTATAAAAGAATAACATTTCTTATGTAAATGCAGAGAGTACCATATTTAAACCAATTGTCAAAAGCTGACACAGATCAGTTTAAGAAAATGTATTTCTTTCTGTTTAGCCTGTACTGCCTAACCCAGACTCACCAATAATTTAAGGCAGGAACCTCCACAAAACAAACTTATTAAAGTAGTTCTTAAGCAACCAAGAACAATCAAGAGCCATTGTGCTCTAGCAGTACTTTGAATTGTTACCCTCTCGAACTTGCCCACAGGTTACTCTGTGGCTGACCACAGTGAATTGCTCTTCTATACTCATGCATTTTCTTTCACAGTGCTACTTCAGTAGCACTTTGCAGCAAGTTCACACCAGTTTCTGAATTTCTTGCTTCTGGGGTCACTCTTTCTTTATGCTGCCAGCTCCACCACTTTGTGATGCCATGATGATTTTTTGCCTTTTATATACCTGTTTTATATACCCGTTTTATATACCCCTTTATACCCCTTTATATAGCCTTTTATATAGTTTTTATGTATCCCCAGTGCTTTTAGCCCACATACTTGTAATTCCTTCAGCCAGGCAGCCCAGCTGAGACCCAATGCTCCATTCAGCCAGGAGACCAAACATCCTGGCAGCCTCGCTCTAAGGGTCAGAGAGCCCCAGACACCAAAATCCTTTCTAGCTCACATCCTGTAAACTAAAATAGGCCCATCCAAGTGGAGATCCCTTGGATTGAGGGGTTCATCCAAGCCTCTCATTGAGGAATTTTTGATAGATGTGCTGATTTGCAAGGTCTATAAATTACATACGTGGTCTACCGTGGGTGTGCATTCCGTGTGCTCTGTGGCACATTCCACCTGGATGTGCTGCACCTAAGGATCCTTCAATAAATACCCAGGGAAAAACCCCTTTTTCCCTTCTAACCGTGTTTGGCTCTTCATTTTAAAACCAAGAGAAGGCATCACTAGCTGCTCCCACTTTTCCTGAATGACAGAGCACAGCGTCTGGCATTGGAAACACAGCCCAGGGCTGCTGTCCTCAGAGGATGCACTTCACCCCACAGACAGTCACTGCTATTCCCTACTCTGCAAGGGTGCAAAATAAAGTCTATTGATTCCTATTGCATTTAATACTTTTTTTTTTTTTGATAAAAGGATGCCACATAAAAAAGGGTTGGAAGACAAACTGCAGAGCGCATTTCCAAATATCCGTGAATTAATGTTAATGCATAGATAATTTTTTTAAATGCAAAAAGTCTTCTAAAGTGCATGTTATGATAGAAAGTGACTAAAGGAATCTCTGTGATACATGGAAATACACAAATATAACAGAAAAGTATTTTTAAATATTATATATTTTACATGCACAAACTAATTCAATATCCAGCATAAAGTACTGCAGAATTACTTCCATTAAATGAAACTAATTTTCCAGAGAGGCAAAGAAGAAGAAGCCACAGTTCTGACTGAGAAGCTACTGACCAACTATAAACTATCCATTATTATCAACTGGTCATTACTCTAACAATTATAAAAATAACTAAATACTTCAGCTACAAAGTCAGAACTGTGTTAACAAACTGATGCTTGATTATTGGAAGACACTTTTCCAGTATGAAAAATGGAGAACAGAAATTTTCTTTAATCTATCTAGAATTTTTTTCCAGTACCTATTCTTATCTAGCAGTCTTTAATCACGGGTTCCATTTACACTATTCACGTTTTCTGTAACTAAGTTTTAGTCTAAAATATACACTTTGTCTGCGAGCCTCTATTAATAGGAAACTCAATATCTAAGCCATAAAATGCAGTCTCTAATTTTAACTAATGTGATGGCAAATGCTGAGGATGACGAGATGTCTCTCCCATGGTGTCCCACAGGGACAGCAAGCACGAGGACACCACATTGCAGCACATTCCCATTGATAACAGACCATTATTCTGTGGTTCTTCCACCCAGAACTCTGCTGAAGTGCATCAAAACTTCCTTCCTGGGAGAATCAGACACTGCCATCTGTGTCCCTGAAACTCATCAATGGTGAGTTCAGCAGCGTGGCATCAGCAGAAGCAAAAAAAAGAAGTAAGAATTACCTCAACCAGAGGGCCACACTCAGTGCTTTGTTCATTACTGACTGGTTTGTCTCTACGTTTTAGGATGTTTTAAGCTCTTTAGTAGAAAACTGTGTTAACAGCTATTATTCGTATTGGCTTTCTGTTTAAAAACAGCAGTTCTTTTCTTTTGCAACTTATTTCAACGTCTAAATTCTTATAAGTAGACAAACATCAGTAAAAAACAGTATTATTGTGAATATAATTTTCTATTTTGCACCACTGGGTGAAGCAATTCAGTAAATTTAGAAACCATCCATAATAATAATGAACTACACATTTAAGCCATCTTGCATCATCAATTCCCAAGCAGAACACATTAGTGAGTGATCACACTAATCAGAATGTACTACAGCTTGATAATGTTTCTCATAATTAGAATTATTTTGTCAGTCATTTTAGGCCAAGTATTTCAAACACAAAATTACAAGTATTTCAACAACTAAAATCCCAAAACCGCATGGGATTTTTTCCTCACTTCTCATGAATGTAATTTTTCTTGTGTATTTGTATTTCTTTGGAGCCCTCTCAAGAATGGCACCATAGCATGAGAACCAGAAAAAAACTTACTAGAAACAAAAGTAGAAAGAGGATCTCTAGCTAGAAAAATTTAGCAAGATACTGAATTCATTTTTATATCACAATAATTTTCCGAGTCCAATTTCAGCTATTCATTTTAGATAGCATTTCCCAATTGCTCTTAAATCTATTTATATTCTTTGACTACAGATTTTGCTATGCAGTTAAGTAAAAGACACCTGAAAAAAAGATTAGTAATGATATTCTCACTGGTTTAAAGTAAAAGAAATTAAATATACCCAATGCAATTTGTTCTCTGCTAAAATTACTCTTCCGTGGTTAGTTACTGAGTTTTCTTATTAGGTCATGTATACTTAAGAACAGTGACGTCCCACTAGTTCATGTTCCTGAACATTGGACATCCTCTCCCTGCTCAAGGCCAGGGATCAGAATAAACCCTAACACACAGGAATGTCTCTCCCAGGATCACCTCTCAGCTAAGAGACAACTCAGTCAAAAATGCATGGTGATACAGATGGAAGTAGAAGCATCCCTCAAGAAACAGGGGTGATAGTAACCAATAACCATTTTGGATTAGGAAGGGAAAGTTATAGCTAAAGGAAAAGGGAGCATGGCACATCTGGATCGTCATTCAAGGAGTCTGTACTTTCCTTTTGCTGCCCTCCTAGAGAATGGCTATCAGTTATATACTCAAGTCCTTTTAGGACAAATCATATTGTTGCCTCACATTCCTGGAAGAGCTGGCTGTTACATGACAAACAAAATCCTTTAAAGCCACTTGTAAGAGGAGGTTTCCTGTTCTCCCATCATTGCCTCCTCTACAAGTCCAGAGTCTCTGCAGAAGAAAGCAGCAGGAAGACAAGTGGATTTGGGAGCAACAGGCAGAGCATGTTCTGCAGCTCCTCAGGAGCTCCTGTCTGCAGGACTGCCCTGTACTCACAGAGAAACCCTGCAAAAACATCCCTTAGACACAGAGAATCACAAAATGGTTTGGGCTGGAAAGGACCCTAAAGATGACCTTTTTCCAACACCTCTGCCATGGGCAGGCATGACCAGGCTGCCCAAAGCCCCATCCAGCCTGGCCTGGGACACTTCCAGGGATGGGGCAGCCAGAGCTGCTCGGGACAGCCTCTCCCAGTGCCTCACGACCTTGTGACACCAGCTCGTGACACCAGCCCATGGCACAGCTGCTGGGCTGGCTGCCAGGAGCACCAGACCCCTGCCAGAAATGCCAGACTCTATCACTCACAGCTACTCTCATTTAAAAGCAGCTCCATGTCCTCCTCAATGAGTGTACGTAATACACACTATTCTTTACATAATAACAAGAGAGAATACGAATGGAGCCTCCTGGATGTTATCTAAATCACTGATTATTTTTTCATAATTTGATGTACAGCACCATTTAATATTTGATGTTGATGCTAGCCAGTCCACCAAGAGGATTTCAGTGAATTGCAACATACTGAAATGTTGCGTTGAAATACTGAAGTCTCAAAATGAAGATCAGATCACTTACTAGTAGGAAATAAAGCTCTAAAAACAAACTCTGCATATATAAAATAAATGGAAAAATTCCTCATGAATTTAAGAAGAGCAAAAGGAGTTAGAAAGTAAGATGAGAGACTGTGCAACATTAACTACAGCATTAAAAAGAAGCGTTTTCTTCATTTAATACAATACCTTCTTTGTATAGGCTGAAAATATAAAATATTACTGATTATATAAATCTCAAACAGAAGTAGCTGTAGGTGGCTTGGAACAAGTAAATGCTGTATTTATACAAGAACAGTGCTCTGCAAGCAATATTAGTCAGCCATTGAGCAGGTTCCCTGCACTCCAGTACACTGAATACGTGCATAATTAGGGCTTGTTTGCGTGACATCTGGTGGGGAAATAATATCACATCTGATATGAAAGATACAAAAATATTTTCATAAAACAAAAAACTGCAGTGGAACAGGACCGTGATGTTCCTTTTCATAACACGCAGCCTCACATCAATAAAATTCAATCACCCTACAATACCAACTGTATCAGCTCCCCAGAACAGAAAATAAGTCAGTATGCAATTAGACACAATTTCCCAAGATTTGCAAAATTCAATTTGCCTCATCTCCTTGTGTCCACAGAAAAGATAGAACTCAGGTAATGTCAAATGCACGCAGATGACTGCTGTTGAGTAAATCAATTTATCATTCAAAGATCTGACCGAGCAGCCCAAAGCTTTCATTGCTTAGAGGCATTTTATACATACATAGTCCTAATAAATCTGCCCATGAGCTGTGCTGTACACATTATTCTGCAGAACAATGTCTGTAGAGCAAAGTCTATTCCCTTCTGAGTGTCATTGGATTAGAACTGAGGTACGAAACCTTGTTGTCTGCAACATTCTCAATGGCAAGAAAACAAAAAGTGAACCCAAATTAAAATGAAAATTAATCTAAAGGGGGAGGGGTTGAAGAGTTTTGCACTGGACTCTAAAAATAAATCTCTATTCTTCGCTTCTATTAAATCAAGAGGAATGTTTAGTGATCACAAAAGTACCCCTCCCTGTATTCTGGGCAAGGCTGTTCCAAGTCCTGAGCAAATTTGTTCAGAACTGGCTCAAATACCAGAGCACTGTGCCATGTCCTGCTTGAGATGTGTCACATTAACATTCCCATTACAGCTTCTGCATTACTGACCACCTCTTCTCCCAAATACAATGGATACTTTTATATAGCTCAAAATTCAAGTCAGTGGCATGAACAGAAATGAGGCCAAAATCGAAAACAAGAAACCTGCACATCTCTGGTTCTGATTTTCAGGATCAGGTTCTGCAAAATACTGCAGATTTTTATATCCTCATAAGCAGGGCTCTCCATCCTGCAGAATGTGATGCCCTGCATGATGCCTATGCCTATACAATATCATTTATGCTGTTGAATAATTTTTTAGATTTCTCTTTTTTAGTATGGAAAGCCTGTATGGAGTGGGGATGACAGCACCTTTTGAACTTTTCTGTCCTAAGTATTTATTTGGGCAATAACACTTCGTAAAAAAAAGATCATGATCCACCTCGAGTGGTTTCAGGCAAGACCACTATCTGTAAATCCAGCAGAAAAAGAGCAGTGTCTGAACTTTCAGAAAAAACAAAGTAAAGCTGCTCCACAATCTGAAACACTGGGTTATTGCAGAAGCAAAGTAATTCCTGTCGAGTACTCCTTAATCCTGAGATTTAAAAGCATTTTTCCCAAGTGTGTGAAACTCATTACCAATGTGAAATACTATAGCTGCTGGATCAGAAATCTCCCCTCAGCATTTCTCCTTGCCCAGTGTGCGAGCAGCCAGCTCACAGACCTGGAGAAAGGCAACAGCACGCTGCTCTTTTGAGCTGAACAGTTGCTTCTGCTGAGCTCCAAATGGCATTCCCGAGCAGCTTTTCCCATTCCCTGGAAGTGGGACTCGTGCTGTAGCCCTTCCTTCTCCTAAGGACTGTGTACCACTGACATATAAACCATCACAGCCCTGCCTTGGCAGCAGGTGCTCACAGGGTGGGAGCTGCCTCCGAATGGGAAAAAGATTGTAATCCTGTACAATGGAAATCCTTTAGAAAAAGGAAGGTTCCAGGTACAACAGGCTGGAGAGGATGGAATAATGAATCTGCCCTTGGAGGCAGCGGTGAACATCTCTAGTTAACATAACATTCTTACCAGGAGTTACTGAAAAATATCAACAAAAACCTCTTTGCTCACTGAACTTACGAAGTTTTCTGTCATTTGGACTCAGTTCCTGAATCTGCTTGGACTCATTAACACCAGAGAGCCACAAAAACTTAGAGCTCATCACAGAAAAGGGGTCCAGAGAGTGCTCACAGCACTGCATCAGACACTGGGTGTTCAGAAAAAAAATGAAGCTGAAGAAAGGCATTATTGATTGCATTTTTTGTTTAAGGCTTTTATCCCACACTATTTGGGGTGGGTGTTCTCCTTCACCTTCATATTTTCATTGCTTGTGATTTCTCCTTTCTGGGACTGCCAGTGGGCCACAGAGGTGATGAGGGTGGTTGAGGGCTCTGTAAAGAAGCAAGCCCTAGGAAAGAGATGGAGATTTGCTTTGAGATCCTCAGAACTTAAACCTTGGTGTTTGGGCTGACAGCTGCTCTGGAATTTTCTGTCATGTTTCAGTCTGCAGGTATGGATGGTCCCCTGAAAACTGCTTGGACATTCTGCTTCTCAATTATGTGCAGCTTCCCATCTGTGTGCATAAAAATTGGGAAAAACCACTTTGGTTTTCTTTGCAACTATGACATTCCAGGTCCAATCTTAACAACATATTCCACATTCAGAACTTTGGTACAAGCCTCGTAGCTCACCTCCCACCTTTGGCAAACACACCAAATGGAAAACATCACTCCAGCACTTTAACATTAATTTAGCTCATATCAGGCTAATTTTTAGACACCTTCTCAAGTATTTCAACCATTATAAAATGATGGCACAGAGCTAAGATAGTTTGTAACACATACAAGACACAAACTTAGATATGCAGTCATTTGCTATGACTGTGTTTACTTAATACCAACATCTGCTTGTTCCAACAATGACAGTGCTGCAAGAACAGCAAAAATACCTAATTGTCTCAGTGAAAAGATTAAGAAATACTATACACCATGCTCTTTCACCTTTGGATGTCAGTCCAAACCAGAACATTAGCAGTTGTTTTCCAGCTTCCCAGTACCATCTTTGGGACCCATACATCCAACAGCTGAAAAATAGCCTTGCTTTTGAAAATCCATGAAAATGTTCCAGCACAAAGAAGCTGTCTAAAAAAACCAAGTGGTAAGACAGCTTAGGAGAAATAATTGTAGATGTATTGGCAACAGTAAAACGCTGAAGAAATAAAACCTGGGGATGAATCAGGGACAAAAAAACAAGAGTAGCAAAAAGCTTAACTATTGGTCAGTACTTAAGGCTGAAAACGTAAGGTGAAAAATGTACATTTTCAATTTAGGGTGGCGCAATACAAACCTGGAGCTACAACTGCATCTGGGAAGAGCAGCCCCAGACCTGCTGTCTGTGGTTTCCAGCACATCCAAGGCTTTTCTCAGGGCCCAGCCCCACCTGCTGCCCCCACCAGAGCCCTGCCTGTGGCTCCAGAGCCCCTTGAACCCTCCTGTCCTGCAGGAACTGTGGAGAGGTCCCAGCCCAGGGCTGTGGGATCAGGCTCAGCTCCTGCTTTTCCCAGCCCCGGGGCAAGGAGCCAGCCCTTGCTGCTCCCAAACACATTTCTTTCACCACCTCAAATTGCCATTCCTGTTATGTGTCAGTCTGGCATCAGGAGAACCTTTCACAGCATAGAACAGAGGTCAAAAGTATTAGGAGCATTTCTTTGGGCAGTCCCACAGTGTAAGATGCCTGATTGGTTAGGTGAAACTTTTAAACCATAGTCATTGTTTCATGTGGCAGTACAACTGAGACTGTGCTTGAAGATCTTGTGGTTCTCTGGCTGCTTCTGTTAGGTATAATTCAAAACTGCAGACAATCACAGAAATCAAAAAAAGCTAAAATATTATATGTTCGCTCCTCTCAAAAGGAACAAATTAGTCAAGCCATCAGAAATTTTCAAAAGTAGGTAGTGGTCTGAATGTCTGTATTTCTGGGTGCTCAAAAATGAGACAACTTAAAAAGCACTTCTTTTGCACGAATTCAAAAGTAAATCTCTTTATGGTCACTGCATTTCACTTAGGAATTGATTTGTCCAGTATCACTAATCAATTCTGGCAATATTTTCTTTTAAAATAGGTCAGTGAGCAGCAAATTAGTACAATTTCTACTTACTAGAGTCTTCTCACATTTTCTAAATATTTCAAAGCTAGAAAAATGGTAATCCTCCATTAAACTATGAGTAACATAAAATGTTTTACTAGCCAGAGAAAACAGTTTTATCTTCTAACCTATGGAATCATCCTATCAGTCATTAGAGGAGATGTTCACAAGTAAAATGGCACCAAAATAACAATTTCTTCTTGCAGATTCTCAGAAGTATTAAACCTTGTTCCTCTCACTTACTCAGATCCTTATAGAATTTTTGCCATTAATTTTGAGATCTATGAGTCCTGAATAAATAACAGTGCTTGTAAGTAGGTAACAGAAATAAACATATACAGAAATAAATGCTGGAGTATAAATTGCTATACAATTCCTCTGCTGCACTTTCTGCAGAAGGATAGATTCTTGCTAAAATAAAATTTATCTGGGCTTGTCATCTGGCATGGAGTAAATTAGAATGATGCCCTTTAAACATCAAATTAAAAATATTTTCTATTTCTTCCCTGTGATGAAACCATATTTTTCTTCAGTATGTGTATCTGTAGCTAATATTTGAGAAAGACTTTAACAGGAAACATACTATTCCTTAGCTTCTTAACCTGAAAATATGCAAAACTTCTGCTTTAAAATAATGCTTTGCCATTTTGAATGCAAAGAAGGATCATCTTCCTTCATGCCTGAAACCTGAAAAATAGTTCATGTCTTAAATTCCTGAGGAATTCAGGGCAAATTGAGGGCATCTTTAAAGTACAAACCCACTAATGAAACAGAAGGTATTTAACCCGAAATATACAGTCTGCGGAATGTGTAACTTGTAATACAAATATGGTTTTGAATAGAAAAAACAAGAGATACCTTTGATCAGTACCAACAGTCAGTCCTCTGCAGCATTCTGCACTCAGGCTCCCTGTGCTATTCAGGCTCCAGTGTGCAAGGAGAAACTCACTGAATGACACCCTGAATTCATTGCAAAGCTGTGCCAGCAGGGACACCACAACAACAGGCAGAAATTAAAGTTCATTCATACAGTGGGTGAGCCACAAGAAGGACAGATACCACGGGCTCTGGGTGGAAACCAAACCTCCACTGATCTCAGGGGAACGTGGTTAAATCCACAGTGCAGGGCAGTACCCCAGCGCACCCAGCAGTGTTTGCACAAGGCAGAGGAAAAAAGGGAATGCAGTCTCCCCGTGCATGGGATTGGATTTCTTCCCACAGCTTATCGTGGGGTGCTGCTCCCCTTGCACTGAGAAAAACACACAGTGGAGCACCCTGGAGCACCCCTCCTCTACAGCACAATTCTGCACCGAAATCATACCAATATAAATACAAATAAGGAAAGGCGATTTTCTCCTTGGTTGTCCTACACTGCAATCCCAGGTGCTGCCTAGTATTGACACAAAAAACTTTGCAAGACTTCAGTGCAAGAGCATTGGACCCAAAGCCAGCACCCTTAAAACAAATCAGAAGGGCAGGAGTGATACTGAGTATGTCTCACTTGATTTTCTGAATGGAAAGCTACCATTCATGTCCAGGCTGATAGTTTCAGATTCAGGGTATATTGTCCCACTGAAATGGCCTTTATAATAAGTGTTAGGACTAAGTAACAATAATAACAAAAAAAAAACAAACAAGAAACCCCAAAAAGCAAACAAGCAAACAAACCAAACAAAAAACAATTTAAAAATCCCTTAGTTTATTCTGATTGTTAAGACCAGAAAAAAAAAAAGTATGTATCTAAAATTAAAGATGCCTCTGACATACCTCACTGACTCTATCCATCCTCCTCCCTTACTCTGAGCGCAAATGCCCCAGGAACATTTGAGCAAGAGATTAAAAACAGAGAGAGACCTGAATCTCTCTCAAATATGTGCTGTCCTTTCTCACATTCCTTCATGTAACAACGGCAACACCTGCAAACCTGCTCCACCACAGTGTCCCTTTTGACCTTACGCAAATGGCTTGTTCCTCAATTCAGGAAGCATTTTACAACCCAATTCCTTATGAAATGAACGGAATTCAGGTATTGAAAAGTACATTTAGTGAATGCACACCTGAGACCCTTTACAGCTTAGGAACTGGCAGACTGGAGTATTAGAGACCTCCCTGTCTGGAAAGGTTGCATGGTATTACCAAGCAAATAATCAGACTTTTGCACTCAGTAGGATACTTGTGGTAGGAATATGGATTTCCCAGACAGGCTGAGCACCTCGCAGGACCCTGTCCCACCCCACTCAGTGCTGCCCTGCACAAGGAGCATCCTCCCAGTGGCACCATGCCCCAGCAGCAGCTGCTGCTGCTCCTGAGACCGGGGTACCTGGAAGAGAAACAAGGCATGAAGCACCTCTCTGTAGTTGCAGGTCACTTCAACCAGTTTGCTCCCAGTTTGGTTTTACTGGAAATACCATAAATGCACAAATGAAGGAAATAAAAGAAGTTTTTACTTACCTACTTTCCCTCAATTAGTATATTGTATGAGATTTTTTTACATGTAATGCAAGATTTCTCTTCTTTCCTTCTTATATACTTATGTATTTATTTTCCCAAGGGCCTGTTGCAGAAAAGGTCTCAAGGCACATTATGATTGTACAGAAAAGGATTAAAAATAAGAATAAATTCAACCATCTCAGTATATAATGCTTTAATGAATTTCCCTTCAGAATTAATGTCATTGGAATTCCAAACACACGGAAAGCATGGCAGCAATATGTAGAGTACCTGGGTGTCAGGTACAAAACTTTTATGCACTTTAACCCAGAATTAATCTAACAATCACTTTGTCCACATTAGATGGCCTCTGTGGAAATGAAGGGATCTTCATTTTTTAAAAAGTGCCAATTTTTTTGCAAGCATTTGTTTCAAAGTGAGGTGCAAAAATATGATAAATCTGTCAACTAGACCTTATTCACTGCAAAATATGAAGCATTTGATCATTCAGTTATAGCAAGAGGAAAGTGTATATCCTGCTCCACATCTACAGAAGTTATTCCGTTATTTAGATTTATTTAATCATAAGAAAAATATGTAACTTATATGCTGCATATTATAGTTGAGAATTTTATAATATTTGTTTTTATTTCTTACTCTCTCATGTCAATTAATTAAAAATTTAAAAGTATTTATTTATGTATTTATAACTGCGTGCAATGACAGTAAAAAGTAAAAAAGAACCAGTAAAAAGTAGAGGAAGCCAGTGACATGGTCTAAACACAATGGATAGATATATTTAATTTGAGGATTATCTATAAAAATTATGCTAAAAATTAACTGATATTCAGAATTAGTTTTATGAGTCCAGGATGATCAGAAAGACACATTTCATTTTTCAGTGCTGTGCGAGATAGACTTTTCAGGAACTAGCTACAAATGGAATAGACTTTCTGATATTTTGCTGGCTTTCCAGCAAAATAGTGCATTTATCCTACATTAATGCAAATATGAAGAGGAAGTACCTCATGTTCTTGGGCAGCTCAGCACTGAGTTTTCAAATCCTGAGTCAAATGACTCTCAACACCTGAAAGCAAACTTGATGGGAATCTTCCATGTCAGGAGTTACACTCTAAGATCCTTTATTCAAGGTTATGGCCTGATCCCAAACTCTTTCCACACCAGTATTATGCAAAATCACTTTCACATTCCAAAGCTATTTGAAAAGATTTACCGACTGAAAACACACTCAAATCCCAACTTTTATGACTACAATAATGCCCATTAGTATCCCCAAACACCAAGGACACTATTGTCAGAAATTGTCATGATTGATGTAATCGTGGTAGCAATGGGGCTTTTCATCCCCTGGATCTCCCAAATTTATTCTGCATTACATGAACACCACAGAGGTGGATTCTACACACAAAAACCTATGTCAGCAGAAGAATTTTCTTTTGAATACATACAAATTATATTTTCCATCAAATGGAATTAGCCTCTTGTGGAATCATTCTAGAAAACTTAACTGAACACTAAAAACCTTCACCACTAACTGGGTTACACAACACTTCTTTTGGTAGAAGGTTCAGCATCCAGGCTGATGTTTTCAAGGAATCAATGTAACATCAGAAATGTAATAAAGAAAAAATTTATGGATCTCTGAAGTCAGCCGTTAAATCCAATGCTTCAGCTGCCAAAACTCTCTCCTTATTAGCCTGGCCTTGGCAATTAAAATTACTATAAAAATACTTAGAAAACTCTTTAAATAAATGCCAGCACACTGTTAAGTATCAGACTATATTTGAAATCAGATTTGGTGCTGCTGTGATTCCATGAATTCTAATGGAACTCCTCCAATTTTTTTCACCCCTGCAAGCGAACCTGAAATATCGCATTTTACATTATTTTTAGCTGAAATGTATGTCAATGTGAAATCATTTGAACTACATTAGTAGAACTAAAACGATCCCCAGTGTAAATCCATTCACATCAGCTACATCAGGAATGCATTTCACCACTATAATTTAAAATGTAAAATGCCCAAGTCACAATAAAATTATTTTTCTGAGAGTTGTCATTATCACTGGGAAAGGTCTGACAGAAGCAGAAGTAGTAACTTGGAGCCATAACAGCTCAATTAGAGGGCTTCTCAGGCACACAATTTCAACCAAATACTTAACACAAATTTCTATTTCTTGTAAAGCACTTGGGATCTTTGGGTTTTAGCATGTTAGTGGTAGGACTCTGGCATTTTAAAACTATGTTGTGACTGGGCCAACAGACAGTTGAATAACCAAATTATAAACCCAGCTAGAGCTCTTTGCTTCCATTCTGGAATGCACAATTCTTTCTGTGATGCAGAATGGTCCACCCAACTGGTAGCACAACCTCGCACTGAGCTCTGCAGTTATTTATGGTGACAAAGGACAGAGGTTTATTCCCTGCAGCAGGCTCTGCTGCTGCCTGAGGCTGCACCTCCCCAGCACTGCCGTGTGTAGGGCTGACACACACAGAATGTTGCCCTGCCAGCTGCTACGAGGCCCTACAGTCAGACTTTTCCTTCTGAGAGCCAGGTGCTGCTCTGAAAACAGCACAGCACAGACACTGCTGGCTTGTTTTCAATTGAAAGGGTGTGCACTGGTAGCAGAGGAGCTGAAGGACTGGCTGGAGCACTCCCCTCATGCTGAGCTCTGTGGCTACATTATGAATTTTAGAAGTATTTTAAAAGTTATTCAAAGAGTTTTCTTATCTCCATTAGAGGTCTGGAATCCCACCTCTTATGAGCCACCTTCCAACCAGTCAATACTTGCAACACATACTACTTATTTTCTCTAAGTTCTTTATTTAGCTAGTTAGTATTTCTTTCACTCCTGCCTCCTTGCCATGGTCCCAGGCACTGTGTGGTCTCTGGTGCCAGACAGAACTAGTACCAAGCCATTTAGGAAGAATGCCCTTTAGGCCATTAACTGCTATCTGTGAAAGAAATACTTTCAATTACAGATTTTTGCTGGATCTTATAGAATGCTCATCCTCACTGCCGATACTGCCCCTGCAGAAAAAAAGTAATTAGCACATTTAACTCAGGTGAGCTAGAGAGAAATGTAACACTAAATTCTGGCAAATGCCTATGTATAAAATTACTGAGTCACTTCATTCAAAACGCAGTTGAAATTAATATCACCACAATAAAAAGGAGCTCTGTTGTGAAGCTAATGCTTCACATCAAAAATATAGTGAAGCCTGCTCTGTGTTTTTAAATGAGGAATCAGACACTTAAACACACATTTTGAAGCAGGGCTCAACACAACACAGTCTTTTGTGTGTGTCTTTTTTTTATTTTTCTGCAATGCAAAAGAAGACAAGCAGAGAAACTTTTCGAAGAGACTCACAGAAAAACCATGAAGGCAAAACCCAGCCAATAAAGACAAGCCCATGTCTGCAGCTCTGTTTGGTGCCACTGGATACAGCAAACAAGGCTTATCTGATGGATCATGTGTAATGTCGTGGATGCCCAATTGTGACTGTTTTTGTTGTTGCTATAAGTCAGTCACTAACAAGTTCTTCCCCCTGCAAAAACCCTGCACTTGACTTTAAACAAATATTGCAAAATACTGAAATTCTGTAATGTTGGTAAGTCCTTTTTTGTCCCATAATAGCCTGTCCCAGACCTTAAAGTGCATATACCAATTTGGTTCAAGTTTTAGAATCTGGAATGTTCCACAGTGCCTCTTCAAAAACAGTTACAGTTTAATTGTGCCTTCCCTTGGTAATGTTAAGTCTGAAAGAAAACTTGTTCTGAATCTATTATTTATGTTGTATGCAGCAATATCTTACCTATCTCATTCTGGACTCTGGAATATCCTGCAGGCCAGGTAATCTTTACCTACCTGAATCTCCTAGGAAGGGCAATGGGAGGTTTTGACACACAGTAAAACATAGCTGGCCTAAGAATCAGTGAAAAGAAACCATGGAATGTTTTCACCAGGACTCCATGGGACCCAATACGTTCATTTTGAAGCCCAGAATGCCTATTTTAGATCTTAAATGTTGCTTCAAATATACATGGGTGAAAGCTGTAATCAAGGGAAAATGCAGCACCAATAATAGCACATTATTAAAAGTCAGCAATCCTCAATTGTCAGTACTGTAACCACTGAGTATCTTATTACTTCTACCTTCTCCTCCCATACACTGAATTTCCTCAATACTGACAAAGTTCATGTACTAATCATAGACTCTGAATGCTAAATTAAGCAGAAAAAAGTATATAAATTAGGTTGATACTTCTTGAGGGCATCAGTAGAAAACACCGATTTCAAATAATTTTGATTAGAAAATTTTACTTCACAATCCTTTTCCAGATCACAGATATTCATAATTAAAAAGAGAATGGAATTAATGTAATGTTAGCTGTTTTGCCATCAGCATCACAAAGAAAGAAGAAACAATAAAATATGATGCAGAATTCACTCTTCCAATGATTGTCATTGAACTATTACATTAGTAAACATTCACAGTATGAAGTCTCTTTCAATATATCTCCAGCATATAAAGTAGTGCAAAAAAGCATTCCAGTCATTTTGCCTTTGCAGTCAGACCAGGTTAAACGATTCTCTTACTTCATTTCTTTCATTATTAGACAACAAATGCTGCAATGCCTCCAAAGAGAGTTATAAAAATAAACAATTTCTGGAGGGTCAACAGCCTTTTCAAAGTAAATTTCCAGTTAAAAACAAGCATTATAGATTTCAAGAAAAAAAAATTTAGACCTATCTTCTGTAGAATATCTTTTTACAATAAATTTACCATTTGAAAAACAATGACTATGGTATCCAATGATTTATGGTAGCTGCTATTAAAGCACTGATAAATAGATAAATGACTACCAAACTTCATTGTTTCTTACATAGTAAATACCTCTGAATGCCAACTTTTACCACAGAGCTGTTATTAGTGATGTCGACAGTTCATGCACCCACTTTAAAACTGACTTGGTTTCAATAAATTTTTCAGCCTCATGTGCAAAACACTTGCATTCTAATAAAAATATAAAGTCTGAAAATGTATCAGATCTAGCAATCCTTTCCTCAAGTTGTACCACTTACTTGATATGTAATACATGTTTAGCAATGCTTTTTATTTGTATTTAACCATTAAATGGCATACTACTGTATGCTGCAGACTCTTGTTTGCATATTTCATTATTTTCACTGCACTCTTTAATGCATAAATATATTTGGAAACGTTCAAAATTACACATCAGTTTCCACAGAATTTGAATTTACACAGTTTTTCTTCTCTGACTCACTGCTATTCCCCGTGTCCTGACTTTTATTCTCCTTTACACAAAGAGATTCTTTAACTCCTTCTTCCATCTCCAAATACTCTGATTTATCCTCTGTGGATGAAGATGATGAGCTTCTAAATTTCTTCAGTAAATTTGCTGGGAGGTAAGGGCAACTGACTGCATTTTGCATCATCTGTGTGTGTTCTTCATTCTCAGTTTCTCTATGGTAGAAATAGTTAAAATTGGAGACAATCACTGGCACTGGTAAAGCAATGGTTAACACTCCTGCAATGGCACACAGGGACCCGACTATTTTCCCACCCACAGTTATGGGTTTCATGTCCCCATAACCAACTGTAGTCATGGTCACTACAGCCCACCAGAAGGCATCTGGGATGCTTTGAAAATGGGTGGCAGGCTCGTCAGCTTCTGCGAAGTAAACAGCACTGGAAAACAAAATGACTCCGATAAAAAGAAAAAAGATGAGGAGGCCAAGTTCCCTCATGCTGGCCCTGAGCGTGTGACCCAGGATCTGCAAACCCTTGGAGTGCCTGGAGAGCTTGAAGATGCGAAACACCCTGACCAGACGGATGATCCTCAGGATGGCAAAAGACATGGCCTGCTGACTGCCCTGCTCCTGCGCCAGGTCCGTGCCCAGGGTGATGAAGTAAGGCAAGATGGAGACAATGTCTATGATGTTCATGACGTTCTTGAAGAAGTGTGCTTTGCTCGGACATGCAAAGCAGCGCACTGTAAACTCGAAGGAGAACCAAATGATGCACACGGTCTCTACAATGAAAAAAGGGTCATTGAAGATGGTGTGCTCCCCAGCATCCAGGCGAAGGGACTCGTTGGAAAGCCCCTTCCCTAAGCTCAGGGACATGACAAATTCTTTGTCATCTCTGAACTCTGGTAAAGTCTCCAGACAAAAGATGACGATGGAGATCAAGATGACCAAGACAGAGACAATGGCAATGCCTCTGGCTGGACTGGAGCTTTCCGGGTACTCAAACAGCAGCCAAACCTGCCTCTTAAACTCATTCTCCGGCAAAACCTTTTCCTCTTCCTCTTTGACAAAACCTTCATCCTCCCTGAACTTGAGCATGGCCTCCTCCCCAAGCTGGTAGAACTTCACCTCCTCGGAGAAGATGTCAAAGGGAACATTGACCGGTCTCTTCAGCCGACCACCGCTCTGGTAGTAGTACAGGATGGCATCAAAGCTGGGTCGGTTCCTATCAAAGAAGTACTCGTTCCTGAGAGGATCAAAGTATCTCCCTCGCTTGGCCGGGTCACCCAGCAGGGTCTCCGGGAACTGAGCTAATGTCTTCAGCTGGGTCTCAAAGCGCAGTCCCGACACGTTGATCACCACCCGCTCGCAGCACTCGTACTCGCTGTAGCGGACAGAGCTGTAACCCCCAGGGCCTCCACCATCATCGGGTGGCTGGTCCGAGTACGAAAACTCATCCTCCCCGTAGTCATCGCTGTAGTAGAGCTTTCCTTCTTCCTCATCGTCTTCATCCTCATCTTCATCCTCCTCTTCCTCCTCACTCAAGTCCTTCAGTATTCTCTCCTCAGAACCGCTGAGCGGCAGCAGCTCAGAGCAGGGGAAGGAGGCCCCGCACTCCCTACTCCCCAAGTGGTGGCTCCTCTTCTTCCCCTTCTTCCTCCTCTTACCACCCTGGCGGTGCGGCAGGCCGCTGCGGGAGGCGCTCCCACCGTGCGAGGAGGCAGCCCCTCGGCTCTGCTCCTGGTGGTAGTGGTGGTAGGGTCCCCCTCCGCCCGCCGCCCCACCTTCCACCGCCGCGGTGGCTGCCGCGACGGCCGCGGCTGCTGCGGCGGCCCTGGACTGCGCCAGCCGCTCCCGCTCCCGGGCCCGCGCCTGGGCCGCGTATCCGTAGGGCATGTGGGTGTTGCACCCCGAGCTGTCCGCACTCACCATCGCCACCTCCATTTTGCAGCTGTTGGGTTGGGTTTTGTTTTAGTCACGTACTGGAACAAGGTTTTGTTTTATTTACAGCGTCACCTCAACTTTCACTAGAAAGCTCAAAGCCATTTGCATTTGGAGGACGGTCCCCTGGGCATCGAGTGTGGCAACGTGGTGGTAACACTGAATCTAGGTTTTGGAAAACCACAGATCCGCATTTTCTTGTTCTCCGGAATGTTTGACACAAACTACTGTTCTGCTAATAAGAAAAGATGAAATTCTCACATTGAGCCAGAGAACAGCTGAGACCTTGTTCTTCCATCCACCAAGCCCCTTTATTTTCATTTATCTCCTGCAGCAATCACAGCTGTATCTGATCCGAATCATGACTGCCTCGCAGGCTATAAAGGCTGCAATCCTCAGGAAAAAAAAAAATATGCAAACCAAAGGGTACCTGTTCTCCACAGATGGTTTTAGCTCATCATTGAAACCAAATGCAAATAGTCTCTTTCCTCATTATTCGTTCCTGGTAATGCTTTGGCCTAGCAAACTTACTGTTTAATATCATTACTTGGGGAGTTGAAGTTAATTCCAGCCATCACTTCATTTACACAGTGAGGAGGTCTTTGCAAATCCTTTCTTCAGCCTGTCAACAATGTCTCAAACCTGGGAGCAGCACCCAGGGCATCAGCAGCAGTGGTAAGAGGAGGAGGAGGAGGTGGAGGAGGAGGAGGAGATGAAGACTGAGAAACTGGCTCTGAGGTCCCCATAGGACATAAGGGAGTGGATGGGTCACCCTTTGGTTATGGTCATGCAGAAGAAGCACTTAACCTGAGGCACATGCACAAACACACAAAAATAAACAAAACAAAAAGGGAAAAGATTGGATTGTTTTCCTAAAAGGTCACACCGATCAAATGAAACTGTGTCATCTATTACCACAGCATTCAAATCTTCTCCTGCCCACACTATTCACACTTCTACATTACACACACACCCACATCACATGCACAGAGATTTTGAACGACTCTGTGGGTAAGGATGTGGGTGGGTATGTCACATATATATATAGACAGATACAAAATCCCCACCCATATAAGCACTTGCATCCATACACAAACATATGCATGCTTCTGAAACACCAACACATATAAACACTAATAAAAATACTGCAACACACAATGCATTCAGGTCTTAGAGCACATACGTAAGAGATACACCTACATATATCCAGATGAAACACCAAAGAATAAATGTATCTACACAAAGAGCTTTTGTTATATTTGTGGAAACACATCAGATGTGGGAATGTTACATTTTAATCTACAGCAGAATTGTGTTTCGATCACAATGAACATCTCACTGGATTTAATTTGGAAACAGGCACGTACAATGCTCAGCCAAGTGAAAATACCGTGATATGTCAAGAAAACAACTGCAGGTGCATTGAAGCAACATCTACATGCAAGCACACACACAAAAATACACAGCCCCCCACACCCCCCTTTGAAACAGAAGCCTCATTTATAGCCACATCTATTAATACATGAAAAAAGGTGAACACGAACTATTAAATCACGCTATTTTTAAAATCGTACCTACATGTCATGCAGAAAAAGATCCTAAAAACGCCGTTATACTTACTGATCCTAGGCAGAGGAATAGCAGCGCTGTTCCCGCTAGTGTAAGGACCGGGTGACAGCAGTCCTGAGGGGGCTGTGCCGGCTGACCCACAGTCGCAGGTGCTGTGGTCAGTGCGCACCACAGGTTGACGAGTTCTTTCTGCCCCTTCCAGCCGGGAGCCGGGAGAGCGCCGGCAGCGAGCCGGGGAGGCGGCTGGGGCTGGGGGCACCCGGCAGCGCCGCTCCCGCTCGCCTCGGCATCGGCGACAAGGCAACAAGAGAGGCTCTCGTCCCCAGAGGGAAAACCGAAGGCGGTGTGCGTGTGCTTGTTGTGTGTGAGGCGGAACGGAGGGGCAGGCGCGACCGCCGGTCTCTCCAAGCGGGGCTCTCGCAGCAGCTCTGTAAATCAGCGCTGGATAATCCGTGCGCCGAGCCGGGTTCCAGCGGCGGCAGGACGGGGATCGCTGCGTGCGGCTGCTGCCCCCGACACGTCCAGGGGCAGCGCTCAGCCGGCTCCCGCCCGCGCCATCCACTTGTTGTGCGGCGCGGGGCAGCGGGACGAGCAGCCGCGGGCGGGAGC
>VZRO01005084.1:146356-178036 GCA_013397915.1 Daphoenositta chrysoptera
GCTCCGCTCGGCTCGGCTCCGCTCGGCTCCCCGCTCCGCCCCGCCGCGCTACCGCGTCCTGTCAACGCCTTCATCCTTGGAATCAATATTCCCGCGCTGCGTGACGCCCGCGCTGGCGAACAGAACGCTCTGCCCCGAGCGATGCTGCCAACCCTGGCCTTTGCTCCCTTTGCCCGTGTGGAAGCCGAACGCGTTGTTGAGGTCGCTCGGAGGATTGATTCCAAACCCAAGCACGGATCAAATTTCCCAGAAAAAGGAGAGAGCTGCCCGCACCTCCACGCTGCTGCCTCGCTCGGCCCCAAGCCCCCCCAGCAGTACAAGCGAACATTCCCTCTCTCCTGCCCAGCACACCCAGGCTCCTGCGGCCATCTCGCAAATGAAACCAAATTAACTTTCACTCCTAATTCTGTACCTAAACAGAAAGTAGGTCCTAGTTCATGACTCGAGGGTACCGGTGTGTATTTGGCAGAGTTAACACCTGAAATCGCTGTTCCCTCTTCCTGCTGCAACACAAGCAGGGTATAAACTGCACATTCCTTTTGCACCTAGAAAATTGCAGCTGTGGCTCATTCCACTCTCTCTGAGGGACCGCCATGAAAATGCAGCTTGGCCATATTTGACACCACAGCTACAACCCCACCATCTCAGTACAAACTAAATGTAGGCACTCCTACTTCCCCTCATGGAGAAAGAAGAGACTAAATCGAGAGGAAATCAAAGGTAGCATTCACACCAGACGCTTTGCCTCAAGGTGTTTGCACCTGGAGAAAAATTCAACATGCACATCAAGTGGGTTGGGCATTTGTTTCATTGCCTAGGTCCTCCTCCACAGAGAAACCAAGTGCCTGGTGACTATTTGCCTTTAGATCCCTGCAGAACAACCCACATTATCCATATTCCTTCTCTGCCTCTGCTGCCTACATCAATTGCTACCCATACCCTTAATCCCACTCATGTCAGTAGATGACCTATGACTATATAGGGGAGCACGAAGGATCAGCCAAATAAACATATTGAATGTCAGGCATCAAATCTTGCCATCAGTACTGTGAAACATATAAATGGCACTTAGAGCTAACCACTTTTTTAACAATCTCAATACTTCAAGTTCCACAGTCAATAAAGAGTGAAAAACATAAATCCCTAATTTCATCCCAAATACTGTTGAAATACAATGTGTTCTGTCATCACAAAAGCAGTCCAAAATTTCTGTGCTCTTGGATGCAGTTAAAAAACATTCCATAAATTCATTTCCAATACCAAAACCCTGATTCTTCAGTAACCTGGCACAGGAGCATACCAAAGTGAAGGATTGAACCCCTACCACCACTTAAGCACCAGGACATGTATGAAGCCATAAAAATACCAGAGTTATCATAGGTAAACTTCTTGAATCATTAGGAGCACCTAGACTTACTCCTCCATCAGTAAATTTTAATTCTAGGGGCATTTTCCAGAGTTCAGCCACTTCATTCTCTACCAAGTCTTATGTTGTTTTTCATCAGTAGGATTTGAACACCCTTTTATTTCTTTTTTTTTTTTTTTTTTTTTTTTTTTTTTTTTTTTTTTTTTTTTTGAGATGTTTCAAGGACTTGGGGCAAAAATAATGGCTTATTTAGCTTTTACTTCTCTTTCAAAATTTCAGATGCATTGTCTTGTCATTATCTCATGTGACTGCTAAAATGAAAAATTCAGTGGATATCTGAGTAAAAAGACAAGTAGAAACAGACCAATCACTTTGGTATTCCTTTTTGAACACTGTTGTTCTTTTTGGCTTTAATAGCTAAAGCATGTTCTTGAGCAAAGATAAATAAACTGTGACGTATGATTCTATGCACGCATAATACACACATAACTGACAATGGGAGAAGCAGAATAGCTTTTTTGTGCCTTTTTAAATCCATTCTAATGTGACAGGGATCACGTAACTACCTGCAATTCAATCTAGCTCAGAGGTTTTACTTGATCCAATTGTTAACTGATTTAAAAGCAAAAAACAAGCTTTAAGTATTTACAGATGAATACTGGGCCTCATTTCATTCAGCTTTGAATTTCCATAGTATTCAAAGAGAAATTTTTATTTAAAAGCTATTACATTTCCTCTGTTCCTTCCCATTCATAAGGGATAATGTTATTGGTAGAACAAAGAGAGAATACCTACACGTCACTATCTTCAACAGTAATGTATTACTGTATCACAGTAAAGGATCTCTCAGGTATGCTGTCACACAGATTTGTCCTGTTTTACAGCGATGGAGGTGAGAAATATGCATTATTGCTTAGCTATGTGTACAGTGCCAGAAAAAAACACACAACAATTTAATACATTTTCATGCAAAGGGAACAGGAGATTTAAAAAGCTTAATTTGTGTTTCTATGCCCAATATTAATTTATGCTTTCCCCCATTTGCTGCAATTCACACTGGCAGGGTCTGGCCCCAGTCCAACACTCACCTTCCTGCTGTAATCAAGAGTTCTGTGCAGGGAACAAGACTGAACTAGACCATGAATTATTCTACTTCCCTTTTACCCTTCTCCTTTTGCTATTCTGCTTTTTCCTGTGCTTGCCTCACTACTATTTCTATTAAACTCTCAAGGCAACACAGCCAACGTGCTGTAAGACCACAGACTCATTTCAAAACAAGCAAAATGTTGCAGCAGTGGGAACTCGAAATAATCAAGTGAAAAGACTGTGGTCACTATGTCATTTCAAATGTGCTGAAACATGATTCAGAACTTGCATTTCCCCCTCTTCTCAGCTGTTTACAGTGCTAGGGGACCCTTAGGTACCAAAGGAGCAATGAATTCTTGGCTCCACAAATAAGTTTTCTCTCCCAGTGGTTGTATCACTTCAGGAAGTTCATATTTTATTCATATTTTACTAACTAGGCTCTGTAAGACACCCCTGTCAGAGAATCTGGCTCAAGTACTCTTCTTTTGAATATGACTGGCAGTGTTTAATGAGATACTTAGCAGACTAAAACACAGCCTATCCTCAGTCATTTCTTCTACACAACCTATATGAATAGCACATCTGTTCATTACTTGTACTTCAACAGGATAATCCAAGGAACTTGATGCTCCAGAGGACAGCAGCCCTTTCATATTTTCTCAGGAGAGTTTGCAAAACCACGGCCATTTACCATCGAGTTTAGGATGCATAGCAATAAAAACTGATGATATTTTTGCTTGGAGAATGATTTCTTGTAGCAGAGTATGGATTTACTCAGAAAACAGGATAAAAATACCACGTATGTTCTATTTTTGGACTTGAATATTTCTCCATTCATTCTGAGCCGACAGGGACTCATATCAAGTCTATTCTGAAAAACGACAATAGCAAAAAAAATAATAAGGGTAGTCTGAAGAGAAAGCTTCTAAATGAGGAACCAGATTTCCAAGATACTCACAGCCACATCAATCTTAATGGTGACATCCTTTTTCTATCCAGTATAACAAGGGTTATTTATCACCCTTTTTTTTTTTTTCTCTCTCCTAATAATTTGGTTTTAGTGAAAATGGAAGAACCTGGATCACACACTGTGCCTTCTTACAGATATGCCAAGTAGTAGTGAGAAGGGTGGATCTGCAGTCTGGAAACTGTTATTTTAATTAAATCATGAAGGAGATGAATTAGTTTCACAGAATTACTTAAATTACCGTGTCATTGGATTTGCTCTACTTCTGCATTTAAGAATAAATGTATTATTCTGAATATGCATTTTCCAGCCATGCTGACAGAAAATGTAATGATTGTAAAACCTGAAAATATCAGATGCTAAATTCCTGTTTGCATATATTTTTGTCCAGATCAGAAAACATTATGAGGGTGTAGTAGACTTATTTCTCCCTGGGATTTTATAAGGAATGTTCTGGAGAAAAATCAGGTAGTAGGTTGATAATTAATGTAAATTTGCATTATTAAGTTAACCATGACTTGAGGATCAACTGGAAAGAAGGACAAGAGCTCAACCTATTCCTATTAAAATATGTTATAGTTGTTAGCTGGAAGTTCAAGTACCTCATACTTCAGCAATATGCAGCAGCAAGCTGTTACATGAAGAAGCATGTAAAGTAAGGAAATTTAGATGTTCAGTATGGCATCAAACATAGCTCATATATATATTTGTAGGTAAAAAAAGATATTTCTATGAACTTCTAGAAGCTAGATGATGGTAAATTTCTAGTAAATATGTTTTTATGATTCCTATTTAAGAAATGGTTATGAATGGAAGACATGCATGAGGGAACTGCAGGATCAAACTAAAAGTAGGGATACACCATTGTACCTGTAACACTCCAAATCTTACTGGAAAGCTCCACTCACGCTGATTGTTACACATAAATTAGATGATAAACATAAATTTACTGGACTAGAACATTTCCCACTAAAGATTTGGGCTTGTAACTGCAGTAGGTACACGTTTCACAGGTAACAGTCTTGGTTCATAATTTGATGTTAATCATATATAGCTTCCAGATCAATCTCTGGGTCAAAACCAGTGTAGTCTGCTCTGGCATCATTTTGTCACCTGCTGACAAATACAAAAGAGCCAGGAGAGACACCAGGTGAGACTGGAAGAGAGAAGCAGCCACCAGACCTGATAACCTTCCTGTTTAGTAGGTCAACAGAGAAAGGACCACAGGCATTTTCTTTTGATGTTTAAAGGTGTTGGTGAGGCGATGCTTTCATGCCACCATTGCAGTAAAGGATAATTCTTCTCCTGCTGTAATAAGGATGCTGAAAATTGATCCATGTTTTAAGAGGAAACTCATTCTGCTAGATCTGAGTTAATGACATGTTGCAGAACTATGTCAGAGTATTCAGATACGAGGCAAAAATTTGATAGCACTTTTTTCCAAAACATGCAAACAAATTCTGGAGGGATATGTGTGGACTTTTAACCGGTCTTGATAGCTTTGCATATCTGAGAAAATGTAAGAAATTTTTAGTAAGGAGGACTATGTCGACAAAAATGAGAATCTATTTAATCTTATTCCTAATGGCTTGAAAATGAGATTCACATGGGAGCTGGATGTCTGGAAGTTTTAAGTGCCATGTGTATTGATCCAAATAAACTGTTCCCAAATAAATTATACACTCATAGCAGTTTATTAAACCTCTTTATTTTGGATATATTGTTGTATGATCTCAGGGGTCTATTAAGCACAGAGTTAACACAGAAAAAAATGTTCCCAGCTTGAATAAACACCCAGAATTAACCAACTTTAGAAGGGTGTAACAGTTACTACTATACAAAGTTGGAGAGGAAATGAATTATTAAGATTTTTAAATGAAATAAATATTCTTGTGGCCAATTTTGAACTAGGAAACAGTGTAGCAAGAATCCTATAATAGCCTTTGAACAAATATTTTTGTTGTTGCTCTTTTCAGTGTGACATTTACTGAGAAAAACCTTTCCAGAATAGAAGTGCCCTTTCTAGAGTATTGTCATTGGTCTGGGGTCCAGGGACTAGCTAGGAAACAAGAAGTTAAAATAGGTAGCACAAAGGCAATATAAAAATTGCTTTAATACTGATGCAAAAATGGAGTTACTAAAAATACTTTGAAAATTACCCTTTTGAAGAAGACCTGCAGTTCAGAACATTGAGGATCATTTACAGTAATGCTTGGGAGCGCTAAGGTGCAGTTAACAAGAGAAAATATTAAATTCTTTATGTTGAATGAAGCGTCCAGCCTGTTGTCTTTTCTCCAGAGGGAGCAGGAAATGGTGATCTGGAAATCATTTGCTGCCTTCCCTCACGTTCACACAGAGCTGCCACGAGCAGGGCAGGGGAGGATGTGCAGCCAGAAGCACCCTTTGTCTCTCTGCACAAGGCAGGTAAGGCTGCCAGGTATTTATTGTCATAGACTCATTGGTACATCCCAAGAGAGACGGCCCAAAAGTCATCCAAATAAATAATTTGCATATGCAGATCAGAAATAATCTGTAGAGAGCTGGTGTTCTTTTGTACACTGGCAGCAGAGTAACTCCCGAAAAATCCCTCATTAATATTAGCTCAGTTCTACCCTATTCCTATCCCAGGTCAGTAAAATCTCCATATCAACCTGTAAATTTAGAGAAATCTTGTGGTTCTGATGCCTTAGGTTTTAACTTTTATATTTTTCAAATCCAGTGTGTAACTCTGAAGTGCCTTGTAGCCTGTGAGCTCCTATTCTCTCATGCTAAGACAGACATAACAAAACCTTTCTGAGCCTGCTCTCAAAGGACACCCAGACTGTCCTGGGCCTGAAAATGTGTAAACCAACACCTTAGAAGGGGGTTGAGCTTGGGGAAATTACATTATTAGCTAAAGTTTTGATTGTCAGTTTTATGCTGATTTGCAAATGGACCAAACCTATAAAGGTGTGGGGAACTCCTGACTCATGGTCCATCTTGGGATCCATTTTTGGATGTGGCCTTTGGCTCCCAGGGTGCACTTTTGAAGGGCTTTCAAATAAACAGCTACCTTTATTCCCTTATTCCTGTCTGATCTCTCTTTCTAGGTAGCTACATAAGGCATCAGTTCTCAGCTGCAGAATGCTATAGCAAATTTCCTGCTATCTGTCAGGGTGGGAACTCTCACTATGTTATTACCTGCCTCTGGGCATTGCTTAACCATTGCTGAACATAAGCAGGGACAGGAGTTTTCATATAGAGATCAAAAGGCAAGCCATTTGTAGTTTAGGAATGCAATTATCATTTTTATGGGATCCTGAGAACTGAATTAAACTTAGCTACTCTAAAAATTGGGCATTATACCTGTGTCAAAACCCCGTGTCAGAAATTAGAATGTGGAAATTAAAGCCCAAAAGTTAATCTTGGCATGGAAGCCCAAGGTTGAAAATCTCACTGAAGTGTGTTGTTAAACTCAGAGAGTTAAGTCGATCTAATGGTCCAGGTACTCCAGGTCTTTCCAGGCTAACATGGATTAATTCCTTTCCTCTATTGAAGTCAAAAGCTTCAATGAATTGTTGAAGACTAGGCCTGTGTAGCTAATTAGTTGGAACTGCAACCTTTAGCAGCCAGCAGATAGCTTGCTCTGTGGGACACAGAGCTACATAAATAATAAGTTTAGGAACAGTTCATCACATTCCCCATGTGAATCTCTACAAACGGCACATAAAACAATTAGACATCTACCTCCCACCTAAATCCAACAGGAACAGAGTTGCAATGAACTTTCATTTTTGTCAGTATACTTCTCTATAGCCATTAACCAAAAGAGCCTCATGCCAAAGAATTTGGTGAGGTTTCTGATGAGCTCAGGGACTCTAAATCCCTCTGTGCTGCCTGGCAGGACCTGTCTGCCCGGGCTCTTAGTTCCCCTTGCCCAACTCCCAGCACTGAACAATGTTCCCCTTATGAACACAGAGCTTCACACAGGGGATTGTTGATGTGCAAGTTGTGAAAGGCTCCTCTGCACTGACTGTGAGCTGAACATGCACCCTGCTTCTCTGCACCGCCATCCCAACACACCCTGACATGGATTAATCAGTGAATATTCCACACAGACACCACACTAACACAGCACTTTCTATCCATAAATAAAAATAACAATTTAAGAGTTAAACCATTCCCTAAACAACAGCAACAAAACCCACCACACTCACAGTCTGTTGGCTGTGTTGTCGTGCCGTGGTCCTTCCAATCTGTTGAACGTGCACTCAGGTGAAATATTTTTAGGTCATTATAGTTATAAAATAAATAAATAAATAGTAGCTTCAGGAATAGACTCCCTTCTGATTAAAATGACCTTTACAAGGCAAACTCATGTTCAGGAATGTTCATTGGGAGCTTTAATAAGGCAAAAGCCAAGAGAACTAATGTATAAAAATCCAGTACATTTTTTTACCTGGACAGGCTTTTCGTCCTTTCTGTCATGCACATTCAGGAAGCCACATTCAGATATTCTTGGGGAAATTTTAGAAAGTAATATCTCCCATTTTTTCCTTTCCTGAAGAAAAATAAGGAATGCCAAGTTTTTCCAGACACTTACCCTAAACCAGAGAAGGAATATTTAAGAGTGAGTGTAGTGCTGATGAGGGTGCTCTAGAGACCAAGGTTCTCTCTTTAGCCACAGTCAAATAATGTAAAAAGCATTAAGTTGTATTTCTGGGCACTTTTATGTCTCTGTAGTGACCTGTTAGGCGAGAAGGTTCTGCAATTATCTCCTGTATCCTCGGGTGGACAACAACCTGCTTGTACAACTCCCTTAGCACTTCACTAAGAGAACTGCATTCACAAATGCTGACAGTACTGAAACTAAGAAAATTAAGATACTTTATTTATTAAAGTTGATTTTCTTGTGAGCCATTAACATCATGAGCTCAAAATCCACCCAGATTCATCCACTTCAATAAGTTCAAGCTCCATTTTAAGCAAAATTTCTTTACCAGGTTAGGAAGGACCCAAGTGAATCTCTCTAACACAAAGCTCAGCTCGGTCTTCAGGGTCTCTTCGTAATTACAATTCGAACATACAGGTGTTCATTATTTATCAATGCAAACAATTATCAAAACCACAAAGTTTACTAATTTAACACCACCAATAATCTTCCAATGGAAGGTGTTGAGGGTGGCCTACAATGTTTGTTCTGACAAAATGGGTGGTTTATATTAAACAATGCTGGCTAAGCAAGGGCATCTGAGCAACACAGAAGTGTGTGCATTAGACCTGGAGCTGAATTCTAGACTCACACCTTGTTGGTACAAAGTTATTTACACCAAAAAAGTTTAACTATTTCAAGAAATGTCTACCAGTGTCTTTTCTGCAAAGTGGAATTGGTAGATTTCTACTGGCCATGTATGGGCAGAACTATGGAAACACATCTGCAGGGGCATACTCCACATAACTCTCAGTTATCAGAGGGTTTCCTTTGTGCATCCACAGGGTTATTAATGACAGAAAAGGTAAAGAAGTGAAATAGGATTCCAGCTGTGATTTAAAACCAAAACAATAAAAATCCTTTCTGTGAGACATAAATTTCTAATTTGCATATTTCTCTTGTTGGCAGTGTGGCAAAGGGAAAAACAAGGTTTAACTGAAATATCAATCTAAAGCTGGCTAAAGTAGTCCAGTATATACCTAGATTAATAAAGGTAGGAATTAGCATTTTAATGATGGGAAAGTGAATGAATCCTGACAAAAGCTTTCTCTGAATACAGTCAAAACAAATTTCCTGTTTTATCCACAAATAAAAAAAAGAACTTTTTGCATTGCTAATGTCAGAGTCCATTACCTATCTTTAGGATCTTCTTTAGGAAGAGAGATAAATGAGCAACTACCAGCTTTATGGGGTTATTTATATAGTCTTGGTTCTGCAGAGTAGGAGTTCTAAACGTATGTTATTTTACATTTGAGAAAATGTCTGACAGATCAGAGGGTTTTATGCAGTTCTAGAACTTTCTTTATATTAACAATGCACTCTGTCAAAGTAGTATAAAAAATTCTGGTATAAGAATGTCCATTACCAAGGGAACTCGTAATTGGCTTTCATATCAGCTTTCCTTCTTAAAATAGACAAATGAACAAAGCAGATAATTGCAAAGTTCACAGAGTAGTGATTATATTCTGACTATAACAATCAAGATGCCAACAGACTAAAGACCTATTACACACATTAAAAGGCTAAATTTTTGTTTACAGGGGACAAGAAAGCCAACGTTTAAAAGATATTTATGCCATCCCTTAATGCATTCTACTGAGATTTACTCATTTTGTTTGTGGCATTTCAGCACTTTTTACACTCTGGTTCAACAAGGTAAACAAACACATATTTTACTGAAAGGAAGTGATTAGTTCCACTGACTTTTGTGAACGACTTTTTTGTGCTCCAGCACATCCTGACGCTCCTTGCTGAGCTGTGCTGTAACTAACTCTTAATATATCTGATTATCTTCCTTTTGTTCTCTCTCACAGGATGGGAATTTGCCTGTAACTGTGCTTATGCAATTCCATGTAACTGACATCATTCCTACCATGTTTTTTCCATGATTGTGTTATTTGGACAAGCACAGCTCAAACAGCCAATTCCACTGGGCCACAATTCCAAATGGCACTTGGTGAGGTTTTGTCCCAGCAGGATTGTTTGTTCCAGTCTTGTATTCAACCCAGAGTTCTGCCTCTGATATCACCTTGCTATTTTTTGATGATAAAAATGTTAATCTTTTAAAAAAATCATTACTTTGCTTTGAAAATTCATAAAAATGACATGACAATGATACCTACTTTCTCTTTTATATTTAGCATCAAAATATGTCCTCACTCAGCTGCAATATTCTGTCTTCTGCAGCCTTTGCCAAGAAACTAATATTTATTAAATCTTACCATTGTAATTAAGCTATGAACTTTGTCACTTCTTTTGAAAAGACCTTTATCTGATTTTCTGCAATTTCCCTCATTTTCAAGGAATTTCTCTTTGGACTTTTAGTACCTTCCTTCCTATGTTTTTCTGGGGCAGCATAAATAAACAAAAATATGGAAAATTTAATAAATCATACCAAATATATCACACCAAAAAAACCAGTAAAAGACACAAAATAATTCTCGGTCTTTACCTTAGCAAGAGCTCTGAAGAACTCTCAGGTGTAATTCTCTGTACTTTACTATTCTGGCAGAAGTGAGAAGTATTTCCCAGGCTGGAGTCTACTCATTAAAGAGTCTGTAGAAATAATGTCTGTGAATTTTATGGTAAAACAATGCCAAACACAGCCCAAAGGGCAACAACTTCCAAATGAGGTACTGAATGCAAACACAAGTGCCCTGTTTTTCTAATGACATGAATCAGAACGTCCTGGGAAAAAATCCTTCCTTATTACATGTGCTGAGATTTTCACCTTGCAAGTAGGGAAAGAGACTCTCATTTTGCATAATTATACAGTTCTTTTAGTAAGAACGTTTTTTTCTTTTCTAAAATGACCAGCACTTAAACTATTCTGCCCACTGCCTAATTTTCATAATTGAACCCTCTTTTCATCTCTTTGGCAAAACATAATTCCCCAGGGATATGAGTCGTGTGATGGTTGGACTCTTTCCTGTCATCCTTGAATTCTCCCTCAGTTAGAAGAAAGTTTTCCTCTCCTTAGGCCAGCCTCTCAGTAAAACTGTTTTTAATGGTAAATCTTCATTCCATATCACCCATAACTGGAGTTCTACTGATGTTGTGTTTGATACGTGGGCAACGCTGGAAATCTCAAGTTTGACTCCTGTGGCCTCTTTGGTTGCACTATTTTGGGAATGTGTTGGCAAGTAATGGCAAGCACAGGTAACATGTAACTGTTTAATCAAAATTAAAGATCCTATTACCCCCTTAGCAGTACAATAGTCAAGTATGGCATTCAAGCAAAGAGTAACACCCAATTGATTTCATTTTTTTGTAAACTCTTTATGGTTAACTTACATGGAATAGGTTGTAAAGAGAGGTTTCACTCACCTTTGACATTCCAGTGGACCTCAGTGAACAGTAATTACAAAGAGCTATCTCCATACTAACCAAAGCAGATGAAGACAGGTGAAACCTTTATCTGTTTGAATTCCTACTCACCCAGAGGATGCTCTTGAGATCTTTTATATTTGCAAAATACATTTACTGCACAAAACAGCAAATCATAAGGAAGTAAAATACAGCTGTACAGACTAAACCAAAAAGACTGAAGTGCCACAGTGAAAATATCATGTGGTAAATCTTTTTTTAAAAAAAGATGGATCAAGATGTCACAGAAACAAATTCTGACTTTGGTCACGAACACAAGGAATGAAAATAGAGATTGGCTGTTGAGAATGAACCAGTGCAAAAAAGAGAGAGCGCAATGATTCCAAAGATGATGCATTCAGAAATTCAGCTGGGAGAAGGGAATTCGCTATGGACAATTCTGTATACATTAAATGGGAAATGTCTGGGCCAAGAATGACTGCAGAGCAAAAAGAAATCATCAGAAATTTTGAGTCTGAGCCAAGTACAGCAGTAAATGAACAGAATTCTGTTTTTTTAGTGATGCACTTAGTACAACCTGGCAGCAATTGGCAATACAATTATAATCAACACAAGCACAATCATGAGGCACCATTATGACTTAGCTGGGGCTACAAGAAGCACATCTTAGTTCAAATGATGGATAATGTTTACAATATTAATAGTGGAATCTCTAGAATTCTTGTTTATTTTAGTCTTTGAAAGATAAGAGCTTAGGCAGCATACTATAGATAAAAATGGGTTCAAAAGAGAGATTATAGCTTCCTTATAGAGTGACATAAGGACCAGGGATATTATTTCCATCCAGACCTTCATTCTGATTTTACAAAGACTGTGAAATAATCAGGTTCCAGGTCTGAAGTCTTTGCAGCACTGCAACTCCCACTGTTGGCTGAAGGACTTTTAGTGAATCATAAATGCAAAATTCAGACTAAACCAGACTGAGGTAGTTTTAGAAAGAGATGTATTCTGTAAAATGATTATTACAGAAATCCTCCTTCACTTTTTTTTTTATTACCTAGAATACTGTGGTATAATGAAAAAAAAAAAAAATCATACAAATCCACAAGATTTAGGTGAACACAATTTCTAAAAATGAAATGCACCTTACTAGAGGCATTTTTCATGATCAAATTAGCTTTTCCCTGTAAAGACTCCATACTGATATTTCTTAAAAGCTCTGCTTTCAAAATTCAGCCATGTATCACAGACACCTGCTCATTTTTGTTGATTTGGCTGGAAGTTTGCATAGGATCTTACTGAAACTCATTGTAGGCTTTGAGCTGTGTCTGTGTGATACATACAGCCCCTCAATCTCTCACCTACCTCGTTCCTCCTCAGTTTGCACTGCTTTTTCTTGAAGACAGTCCTTGCAGTGGAATTTAAAGTGGGGCACACTTGGAAACTTTGTGTATTAGTGGGTGTGTAGTTTGCTTGCAAAGTACAAAACTATTCATTGCCCCTCACAGGATGCTCACGAGGCAAGCACATACAGTGGGAGACTGGAGGTAATGGAGTTTAAGGGTTTTCCACGGAGACTTGAAAGATTTGAACACAAGAACTGTTGGCATCAAAAGACTTTGATGGTACAGCATTGGTAGGGTGACTGTTTTATACTCACATGGCATCTGCTGCTGTAATATATTGTAACCCCAAAAATCTGCAAATACTTGTCTTTACAACATTTCTATGAGGTAAAAATATCCCGTTGAACCTCAACTTATTGTGAGGAAATTCACTCACAGGGAAGCAAAGAGGCTTTCTGCAGTCCTAAAGGAAGCTGTAACAACACAGACCTTAATCAGAAGGCTCATCTTTCATTAGTGCCCCAACCATGAGCCATTCACCTGTGTCAGGTACTGATGTTAGGGAGCCCAAAATGTCAAGTACAACAGGAACGTGAACAGCATTAGGAATTTAACCCAGACATAATTTATGACTGTGGGGAGCAAAACAGGGTTAGCAGTTCTCCTCAGCTTCTAATCTTGCAAAAGTAAGCTACTGAAGTCTGAATGCACTGAAAAGTTTCTGTGAAATAAAGACCAAACTGAGCTGTGAAGGCATTTACAGCTTAATTAAAATTACAAATTCAGCCTCTGGATGCTGGCTTTCAAAGACTGTAGATCAAGCCATTTTTGTGTATGTGCCCCATATGGGATAATGAAATGTAGTACAAACTATTTAAAGGACAATAGCCTCTATTTTTTCCTCAAATCAAAAAAGATGAATAAACCACCTAGGGTAGAATGAGCACACTGCAATAATTTTCTCAGACCATTGCACTACTCAAACATTTATTCAACTCTGAAGAAAAGCTGTTTGACTTTCAAAATTACTTTCTCTGGTCTTGTAATCAGTCCCTTACAGACAGGAAAGGAAGAAGAGAACCTGTATTAAAAACATGCAAAGAGGCATATTTTCTCTCTGCCTGTGTGAGGAGAGACCTGAAGGCTGGTGGTCTGAATCTCACTCCTCCATGTCATGAATCAGATATGGCAGGCAAGCAGATGGCATGAGATTAACCACTTCAATGCTCTCCTAACCCTGTTTAGTAATTAATTGACGCTAATTTCAGATTGCAGGAATACCATCGTTTATGAATCAAGTAGCAAGTAATTTGTCAGGTTGAAACCTCAATTTTACCCAAATTTTACCTTCTTCTTTGCATTGTATTCAGCAGTTATAAAGCCTGTTGTTCCAAACTCAAAACCAACAGACAGCATTCCTGTGGAGAACAAGTTTCCTGAGTTTTCAGAACACCCTGCCTGTCAACCAAGTTGTCTATTCGTGTTTATTTTCATTTTTGGAGTATAAAAGAGAATCTTACTTTTGTTTTATGATACAGCTGAAAAATTGCATTGGAAAAAATAAAGTGTGTACTATCTATATATTTTTCTGTAGTAGCACTAATAGTTTTTTTCAGCATAGGGTAAGAAGAAGCCCACAGTGCCACATGCAATTTCACCTCTCTAACAGCTGTGTTGGATGCAGTACAGAGTGGGGTTTATTGGAAGTCCACGATATGCTGGGAATGAGCTTCACTTCCCATTCTTTCTGAATCTGCACTGTAAAATTGCAGGCTCATGTAGCAGTCCAAGCAAAACACACAAAAAACCCCAGCTTTATCAAAATATGACTATGTTGCTACTGATGAGTGGCTGATTAAGTACCACCAGGTTTTTATATTTATTTGATTTTGTCTTGATCCTAAGCTATCACAAAGTTACCACTGTGCTTACCACCAGTGACTAATACTGCACAATCCAAGAGCAAGACTATTTTTAATCTGTTCTATCCAGGATTTTGCTGACACGAGTTCATCGGGATGAAGCATGCATTGTGTAACATCAAAGAAAGGTTTGTCTTTTTTGTTCAGAAGCAAAATCTCAGAGGAACAAATGAGTGTTACAAACGTGTGTGTCATGGAGGAAAGCGTGCATGCAACAATCATGCATCACCAGTCCTAATTTCTGCACAGAATCAGACCTTGAGTGGAAGGATAATGAGAGTCCTGTTTGTCCAGCAGTAGCTGTAAAACAGCCTCAAACCAAAATTCACACAGTACCTCAGCAGCAACATTGGTCTTCACTGCATTCAGATTAAGAGAAGCAGAGAATCCTCTGGATTTGGAGGGAGCTTTGTCCTCATATGAAAGGAGAAAATACATTCAGAATATTCCTGAACACTCGAGATATGTGTCCTAAGAGTGCAAAAATATGCCAGATTGTTCTTTGAGAAAGAAATGTTTCCATTTCTACATAAACACTTTGTGAACATTCCTGCTGTGGGAAAATATTCCCTTCTTCCATAAAACTTTCTCTCCCTCTCATCTATATCTACATATGTGCTTTTCCTGCCTTCTTGTGATAGTCCAGACCGTTCTCATACAGCCCACTGGTCATTATAAGTTTAATGTAGGACTGGATTTTATGATATATTTGTTTCTAGACTAACAGCAGTATCTGACTGGTTCCCCCTCCAGGCCCACTGCAATATACATGAATTGAGATGATAGAACACATGTGAGCTTTAAACAAATCAGGAGTTTGCAGAATTTTTCGTGCAATAAGAACAGTAATAAAGTAAAACATTTTATATTACTCAACCAACTCACAACCTACTTTGACTATCAGACACTGGAAGTGAAATGAAAAATGATGGATCACAAAGGGCTCACAAGGGCAATATAATAGAAAAAACATTGTCAGGTGGATGGAACAGATCTGGAAGAGAAAAGGAACATACCAAACAACAATAAGAAAACAATTAATTAGGAAACATTAGGGTATAGAAGCTGCCCATCGTTATCAGATTTTCCTGTTAGCCTGAAAACTGTAATTTTTAATAAAGCATATTAAATGCTATTTCCTTTCATCTGTTTAAGATTGTGCAACACCCTCCTAAGATGTTAAAAAAGGCAAAAACAAGCCCTTTTTTGACCAAAGAACTCATTTTGTACCCACAGCAGAAAATCTATATATTACAAATTAATTTGGAAGAATGTGTATTGGCTTCAGATGTGTCTACCATTTGCTGAAGCTGACATATTGAACCAAGTTGTACAAATCTGTGTCTACAATTCTAAATTCTAAGTTATTTTGTTAAAGGGTTGAAGTCATTACATATTATTATTACAGAGATGCTGAATTCACTTTCATAAATGTATTACGAAAGAAATATAATTACCAGGTGTTAACAAGTTAATTTTATTGTGTTTTCTAGCTATAGATTAATTACTCCATTAATGTTAGACAATATGTTTTGGTAATAGAGTACACATCATTACAAGAAACAAAAGGAAGAAACTGTTCAAGATATAGATTATAATTCAAAGTATACTCATTTTTTTGTTTTTCTGTGAGTGGAATACCAATTTATCTTATTTTCAAGGTGTGATCATTATGTAACTTCAGCAACTGAATAAAGATAAAATCTGATTTATACATCACATTAGGTTAGCACAAAGTCAAATACTGCAGAAACCACTTATTTCTGTTTACAACCACAGCTTACTGTTGAGCTCTGAGCCGTTCTTCAGAAGCTTTGCAACACAAACTTGAGACACTTTTATAACATACAGGAACTCCATGATCTTTGAAAAGAGGAAAGTAATGATGTCTACATTGCCAATAAGTGAAGATGTCCTGTAAAGGCAAAGTTAACAGCACGGTACACTCAGGAAAATGTGTGACCATTTCAATCAGCCTGAAAACCAATAACAAATTGAGCTGCAGTGCATCGAGGCTTTTCCCAAAGGATTAACTGAAACATTCCCTTTGAACTCCCACATAAAGGCAGAACTGTTTGAGAACTGACCAGCAAAAATGGTCATACAAATTGGTAAATATGTCAAGGTTTTTATTCAGCAGCCTCAACACTGATAAGGCTTAAATCCAGTAAGCAGAAGCAGGAATCTAATTGGATTACCACACAACACATCGAAAATGGGCACAGGATTCAAGGTTTGGACTCTATCTCCTGAGATGAACTGAAGACTGATTAGTTTCCACAGCAAAGCCAATGTAAAAAAGATTTAAAATTTCAATGGAGAGGTAGGTAGCAGGGGCAAATCCTTAACAGAACCCAGCACTTAATCTTCTTTTTAAAATGGAAATTGTTTACTTATTACTTAAAAATGGCTTGCTTACTTTGCTTGTATTGTTGCATTACAAAGTAATGAATAAATCAAAGATGTCTCTCTCATGCTACCTCTGTTTCTTTACACCTTAATCCTTTCAACTCAGCCTGTCAGATGTCACACATTCTTTAAGCTCACAAAACTACTTTTTTTGGCGGGGTTATGTCTTGATAGATGCTCAGAATGTATACATATACATACACATATATATATATCACATTATTTTAGAGACACAGTATCCTTTTTTTCTGTCGCAGTGGCTCAGTGTTTAAAACAACCCAAAAAACAACCAGGTTATAAGAAAATGCTACTAAGAAAGAATGAAGTATATTCACTCTGATATCCACTGAAGTTTTGTGGAGACACACAAATTCTTTTTGGCTTTTCTCTCTACAAAGATTCATGCATTTCAGTTTTACTGACATGAATCTTCAAGACGATTGAAATTCAAAATCATGGGGGGGTGTAATTGCAGGTATTTGCATTTATTCACACAAATAAGTTACAAGAGAAATTATTTCTCCCATACTTAGGTACCTGTGAACTAATCAGAGTCAGAAGTTGACTTGTACATTATGAAATTTACCTCAAGAATAAATGTCAGCACAAGGCCTACATAGCTCTTAAACTCCACCACTGCCTATATAAGGACAATTTCTTATGTAAGGTAATACTATTTTTGTCCTATATTTTCATTTTGCATGAAAGACAACCTAAGAGATGACTAAAGCTGAAACTGAGAAAAAAAAAGGAATTTTAAAGATAAAGGACTCCATAGCTTGGATGTATATGATATACAAGCAAATGGTAAAATCTAAAAATTATACCATTCCTAATTTGTCCTCAAAATGCACTGAATTTTCAGGTTGTGTATGGGGTGATGGATTTTCAGGCTATGTGTTGTCAATCAAGCCTTTTTCCACTTCACTGGTAAAACCTCCCTGGATTTCAGTAATAATACCTTTAAATTAGAAATCCTGTAATAAAAATAAATATTTCACATAGATTTTGAGGTGCCTGTTTGTATTTAATTCAATCACTTATAATTCGTCTTCTTCCTTTTTGAACTCCAACCAGGTAACAAAATATTCTATATTAATCTGATTTATTCTCAGATTGTTGCTGTACTAAACATAAGAAAGAAGCAACAAGTGCTGAACTCATAGCTTATTATAATGATTTATTTTATGGACTCTAAAGCAGACATTGTAAATGCTGACCTCAAAGCATTTTCAAATTCCTTTTGTGCTGGATTGCACTGACGTGGATTCAGAATTCCCAAGTACTTACAACTTTAATTATTCACTTGATTTACAATTCTTTTTCGCTGATATATATGCAGTGACAGACAAAAAAATTTAAATTTACAAAACCAGGAAATCTTGTAACTCTTGGAAAGGAAAATCCTGCCACTTCCCCCGTAACTACTACGATTTGGCTCGGCAGCTACTGAATTGGCAAAATTTGTGATTTACTCTCCTGGAACCTTTGAAATTATGTAACACGGTAGATTTTTTTTTTTTTTTTTTCTGAGATGTGCCTCTTTTTCCACTCAAGTTTTGCAATACTGTGTTCTTATACCCAAATTATTCAACACTATGTGGAACACACAGCAGTTGAAAAGCAGTGCAAAGGCTCAGTAATTGCCTAATAAATTCAGCTCATGGGTTCATACCATTAACAAAAGCCTCCTCTGCCCTCCCTGACATATAATTTTTGTGGTAAACCAAAGAATGATAGTAAATATGTCTAATGTTTCCACTTTGGCATTGGGCTTGTGCCTCTGAAGAATAAGACTTGGTTTTAAATCTTCTAACATCCAGTATTGATTTATCAATAAAAAATGACAATCAGAAGTAATGGAAAGGTTTTCTTCAGAGGAAAAGATGACGGTATCATTTTTGAAGCAAATTATTTAATCCTGTATGTTCAAGTAATTAGGTTTTTTCTTTGGAATTCTTGTATGTTTCAGAATCATGCATCTAGCAGAGGTTATCGTAATTTATAAAGAATAATAGTACATCCATTAAAATAAATTATCCAGGAAATATTCACAGAATCACAGAATATGCTGAGTTGGAAGGGACCCATCAGGATGACCAGGTCCAGCTCCTGGCCCTGCACAGGACACCCCAAGGGTCACACCCTGTGCCTGAGAGCATTTTCAAAAACACTCCTTGAACTGTCAGCCTGGGACCATTTCATATGTCCTCGTGTTTAAATGGACTAAAGACCAATTAAAATATGCTAAAAGGTTATATATTGGCAGATACTCCAATCAGAACTTTTCCTAAGCACTCTAGGGATGATCACCACACCTACAGCTTGGAATGTGAATGGAAGTTGCATAGACCACAGGCATTTTTTTGTTTGATTTGCTCTTGTCCTTGCAGTTCCTCACCATAACATTTTCTTTTCTAGATCCCTGGACTAAATGTGGGGGGTTTTAATAGAAATAGTGGAAAAGTTTATGATAAAGTATTTTTAATTACTCTGTGCTAATTTTCAAAACTTTACACCTCTTTTGATAGAATTTTTGAGTTTTAATGACCATTAATCATGAAAGTGTGAGTCAGATTAGAATCTAGAATCCTACATACGTAGCCTGACCTCAAATGTATTTGTTTACATTCACATTTTACTATCTAATTTTCAGTTCTTTTAAACACTGAATTTAATGTTTACTTGAACAGAGTAAATCTTGTATTTTATACTCCTCATCTGAATAAGGGCACATACCAATCTTCAATATTTGTGTACAAGCTACGCTTGTTTATACTGATTAATTGGAAAATCTGTAAAAAGAGACTATTTGATCACATTCTTTTATTAACACATTTTTTAAGCAAGAAAGCCTTGGAAATCTTGGGAAATAATTTGAAACAACTGTTTCTTATCTAGCTGTAATTCTTCCTTACAATGTAGCATATTGCCTATGGAATGACCTGCAATGATGAAAAGTGAATCTGTTCCTGAGTGTCCCACCAGGCTCTGTCACAGGTATTTCTGACTCTGTGCAAATTGAGGTAGCTGTTTTAGCTACAGACCATCAACATCGAGTCACACTGCTCTAGAACTCTGAATATGGAGCCAGATTCTCAAACTGCTGACAGCAGATGTCTCCATAAAATTCCCAATGCCTGGCAATATTAGGAATCACGGCCAAAAAATAATGGAGCAATGCAATGCAGAAATCAATAGCAAATAGAACACATTTAATCTTTTCTTCCAGAGAATAAGCACCAGAAAAAAAATGGCCTTTGATGCTGAGAGTTCCCCAAAAATAATCTGCACTCAGCATTGGAGAGTTATATAGGTCATGTCTAATCATTTCTTCCTCCTATTACTATTAAAAAAAAGAAAAAAAAAGAGTCTCACACTGTGTGAAATCATGGTCTAAAGCTTCACAAGTGGTACAGATGATATACAATCAGTGGACTATTAAACAATGCAAAATAAGATGTCAGGTTATGCTGTACCGGATCCCAGATTCAGCAATCACGTTAGACACAATTTCTTTCACTGTGGGAGGCTGTGTAACCATGAGAATAGACTGCTTTTCAGATATAATGTTTCTCATTTTATTCACAGAGGTAAAAAAAACCCAGCTCTTTCTGACCACCGGTAACAAAAAGGCATCTCAATATTCTTGTTATTTATTGCTGCTTTTGGATGTTGATGAACAGTTCTCTGGATATAATTCTGGATTAATACCTCAGAATCACAAATTACTCTAAGTATAGGATTCTGTTATGTGAAAGGTAATGTGTCTGATTTTCCATGGCAAAATTTGGAAATGGCAGGTCCCAAAGTCAACTATGATTGCATTGTTTGAGGAAAAAGTTAACAGCTAACCAAGATTCTTTGACAAGTTATGCCTCAAAGGGCTAGAGTTATTCTTGGCTCAAATAATAATTAAAAAAAAATAAGTAGAGTTTCTCACCTTGCAGCAAGGAGTGAGCAAAGGAAAACAAATACTCATCACAGTGAATTACACAGAATTACCCTTAAATACCCATGTCTGTACAGCAGCAGTCAAATATGACCCTATTATGAAGGAAATATCATGATACCCTCAAAGGCAACCATTGACTGCCTTTTTTAGATCAGTATCAGAGACTGCTCTGAGCTGTCTGAAAGGCCCCTCTTTAATTCACAGCAAAACAACAAACTGAAACAAGGGATGCAAGAGAATAAATTGTCTCAGAAAGTCAATCAGAAAGACTCGTTCTGGGAACTGTGACTAAAAAGAGCAAGTTTCAAAATTGAAAGGAATTTTATGCAACTCTACTGTTTTGTTACCCATAGTGAAATTCAGTCAGGTACTCAAGATCACTTTCTGTGAAAAATTCACTAGAAAAAGTGGACTCACAGAAAGATAATTGATTTTATTCTCTGTCTTTCTAATGGAAAAAAAAAATTTGTTTCATTCTTCAAAACTATTAGATCAGACAGGCAAGCTGAAAACCCTTAAAAATAAAAAAAATAATTTTTTTTCTAAACCAAATTATTTTCCACCCATATAAAGCCATGTTCTTTACTTGCAATCTTTGGTCTGATTTTGTATTCTGCAATTTGGAGGAGAACCAGATTAAATTATTACAGTGAAAATTTCACTCCTACTTTACGATTAATTTGATCAATCATTTTGACTCCTCAATATTTAATGTAGTTCTTTCAGAATACACTAACATGAAAGTTATAAAGCAACACAGAAGGTTTTATTAATGAGAGAATCATAAAACTGGAAGGAACCTGAAGAGTTGATGTAGCCTCCTGCTCAAAGCTAAGTGAGACCAAGCCAGATTGCCTGGGGCTTGAAAATCTCCAAAACTCCACAGTCTCCCTGGCAAACCTGTTCCAATGATTAATTATCTCATAACCAGTGGTTTTTTTTCATATATGCCTAATCCAAGCCACTCCTGTTTCCACACAAGAGCACTCACTCCTTCTCCCATCACTATGCACCCTAGCTAAGATCCTGACTCCATTTTTCTGGTAACTTCTTAGGTATTGGCATAATTTTCTGTCTGTTAATGGATGCAAAATTTGTATTTGCTCAGACTGCAACAGTCAATACCTACAAATAGGGGAAATTACACTGCATTAAGTTTTACTTTCTTACACACTGACATTTCTGAGTATTTTGTACAATCTGGCTTATATTTTAAAAATAATTCTTCAAGATAAGAAAAAAAGAGAAGGATGGGGACGGACAGCAAAATATCATTTAGTTTGGGTGACAGATCACAACCAAAAACCAAGAGTTAAACTACTTTCTGCTTCCCCATTGCACATTCCCCTACCTGGTATCAGCATTCCTACTCATACTACGACAGCAGTAGCTGTGAAAAAAGAAAACAGACCTTTAAATCTGGACAGAAATCAGCACCCTGGCAGAACCTTGTCCTAAATAATGTCCCTGTAATTAACAAGATAAAAAGACAGAAGCTATATGACAAATAGTAGGGAGATGGGCTTCTGAAAGAAACTTTCACAAAGATTTTCAGTCAGTTGTTGGAGAGGGTTCATCTCACAGCATCCATTCCTTTTTCCATTGCATTGTAAAGAACATCTCTGGAGCATTGTTGCTGCTGGAGCCTCCTTTGGAGGCCAGTGCAAGCTTTGCCACAGTGCTGCTGTTTTACTATTTACCTGCTTTGAAATACAGTGCACTCACATTCCCTAGGCCAATTTATTTGAGTTTATCAATTATTTCTCCATTAATATTTTCTAATTTTTTTTAATGAGATAAAAGCAGGCTTGAGCCTGCAGGTAAATCTGAATGGAATTTTTTAAATGTCAGAGCTCTAATAAAAAACTGGTTCTTTAGCAGCCATTAAATAATTAAGGGGTTGCAGCAGCAGTTTCAAATGGCCCTTGTCAATGCTTGATAACTTATTTTCACATCAAAACTATAAATCATGGCCAACATGCAACATTTTAGGACAGATTGTAAAGTTCTAAGGCCACTTTGAGGAAGAGAAAGAAAATACACTGCATTAATAAAGTAGAAACAGGAAAATCTTTCTAGTTTTAAATTAGATTCTGCCGATATAGTTCATTTCCATTTCATGCATCTTCATTTATATTTGTCCACTATACTGAAAACCAAACTATTTTGCTCGCATCAAAGGAGAATAGACTGAGGCTGAAGAAACAGCACGTCTTGGTTTATCACCCCCTATGTGTTCAACTTGTTTCTTAGGCACTGCAGCCCAGAGCAGCCTCACTCCTGTGAAACTGGTGAATTTTACCCTTGCTGAGGGAAGGACAATGGATGATTTTGGTACATCTCTGTAGGCTCTGTTGATGCTTTATCCCTGTTCTTAAAATCAGAGCTGAGCACGGTTAGAAGGGCAAAAACGTTTTTTTTACCTCGGTATTTATTTCAAGGATCCCTGGTGCACTCTGTCCAGGTGGAACACTCTGCACATGCACATCGAAATGCCCACCCCAAATGCACACCCAAAAATGGACACATATGATAGATGGGCTATAGAATTATAGCCCCAGTCCACCCCCTCCCTCCCCCCGGAACCCTCCCCTGGCCAGACCCATCTTTGAGTTTACAAAATGTGTTCCAGAGAGGACCTTGGTGTCTGAGGCCTCCAAGGTGTTCGGTCTCCTAACTCAACAAAACATCAAGTCTAGGAATGTAGGCTAAAAAGAAACACCAAGAATACAAAAGGCCACAAAGGCATACAAAAGAGGTATAAAAGAAAAGACAAAAAAATCATTATGGCATCACTGTCAGACAGTAAGATATGAGCCAGCAGAGCAGCAAGCACAGCATTTACAAACACAAGAACATGTGACTCTTTGAGAATAATGGGAACTGTAAAGCTCTTTGGGGGAATTCATCCTTCCCAATGCAGGTCTCTCAAAAAATTCTCAGCGTTCTGGTGTTTTCTCAGTTCACTGACTGAGAACATCTTCTCCCTGGGTATAAACCTTTATTGGTGCATGTTGTCAAGATATCAGCGATTCACACAGCCACGGTGCTCTGCATGTGATGTCTTGTGTTATTTGAGAGGTGCCTCTCCTGCAGGGAGCCAGGACACCTCCACCAAGGAGGACACCAGCAGGGGATTCTTCTCGGGGTGTGTGGCTGCACCCAGAGCTCCTCTGCCTTCGTTCACCAATTCAGGCCAATACAAACAGCCTTTCCTTCCAAGAGTACGTTGAATTAAACACAGCACATTAGGGCTCCCAGACACCCAACAACAGTCCTAAAAAAACAAAATAAAGAAAAAATATGTCACCTTGTTTACATTAGTAGTCATTAGAAATGGGAAAGGGCTGTCAGAAGCTCCACTTTATTTGTTGACAAAACAGGACCTTCCTTCAGATTTTGAAATTTTGAATTGAAAGTGTCCAGTTTTCCATCAACTTTACACTAAACTGCAGTTGGAGGAGAAACAGGTTCGAGTGTTTTCATTCTTCAGCTATGGGTAATTTTATTACATGTGGAAAACAGACTCCCAATCCATCCAAATTTTAATCAGATTATCAGTTATATTCTGAAATAAGATTTGTTTGCCATGAAAACCAGCTATAACTATGAAATAATTGCTTTTTCAGTCTTTTTAGATAGAGAGGCTTTAATAATTTTTGTAATAATCTTAAATAATGGCATAAAGAGAGAATCACAACAGAGCAAAGCATTTTTGGCTTTATTTATTTTAATTTATTTTAAATTTATTTATTATTGTTTGCTTCTCCCTAAGAAGATGCTTAAAGATTCCTCAGCAAACGCCAGTCAAGCCTCAGTTCAGGCAGAATCCAAGTAGGAGCACACAAGCTCTGGAAACGCAAGAACACTTGCTAAGAACCACCATGAACATAAAGGAACTGTCTTTTCTTCTTTTTACCCTGAAGCAGGCACAGAAAAATCAAGGTCACACTTTCAGGACCAAATGTTTGCTATTGACAGTCAACAATTCCCAACCTCAACACTGGCTGACGATATCACTCCAAAGCTTAGGAAATGTGGAGGCTGAGAAACCTTCAGCTCAGGCATTAAAAAACCCCCAAGAAAATAACATTGTTGCCTCCAAGCTTGCTAAATAATTTTGTGCCCTTGCAGTCCTTTGAATTCAAGCCTTCTCAATGGAGAAGAAACCCTAGTGGATTCCTGGTATTTATCATGAGAGTACAACTTGTACACTACCCACAGACCCAAGATATTCTTGTGCTACAGAAAAATACTGCTGCAATGAGATTGAAATATGCTCAATTTACCATGAAGAACTTCTCGAGAAAATTAATTACTATTTTTTCCTCTGGGCTAAAGGAGGTTTCATGGGGTATCAGGGTTGTTCATAGAGCAGGACAGCAACAAGTGCAGTTTTAGCTCTGTAATTGAAAGAGAGGCAAGTCATTGGTAACAAGGCAGATCTGAGCTAACTTCATATCCATGTCCTCTGTGTGCTCAAAACAAGTTTTAATAGGAGAACCCAATGTATGTCCTACAGGGAAAATGACTTTCTGATATCAAAGACATATGTTACCTTCTTTTTACATTGTCTCAATATTTACTCAAAAAATGAGGCAACTTGAACCAAATAGCTTTTTTTAGAAGGAAAGAGAAAACCCGTATCTATTACATGATTTCCAGATATGTTCATCACTAAAGGGCTTATCAGAATTTCTTCAGAAGAAAACCATGTGAAGGCAGATCCCACACCAAATAGGAAAAAGTAAATCTCAAAATAGAACTAAGTTTAGGTGGCATTAATGATGAAAGGACGAGATAAGGAGGCTAGAGACAAAGGAAAATAAATGAAAATGACAAGAGGTCTGCAGACTTATCACAGGGGAATTCAAGGGAACAGCACAAGATATCGCTGCTGGAAGTCAGAAACAATAAAAGTGTGCAGGGAGATCAACAGAAGTACATTAGAAGCATAATATCCCAGAAACAACTGAAAGACTTATGTCTTTATAGTCTTGTGCACACAGCCTCAGTGAAGGAAATGTATTCACTGAAATTCCTGAAACAATAAATAAATTTCTGATCCAAAGACTGTAGTGCATAAAAACCCTGCAAGCATTGCTTAAATATTGGTCTTCCCACATGATAAAGGAAAATGATAATTATTCACAAGTTACTTGATTTTTAGCCAGTCTCAGATCAGATAATCTCCAGTATCCCATTAGAAAAACAATCTGTGTAAACCCTCATTTTTAAGGCAAAGAAAATTACTTCATTGTCAGAATAACAGTAAAAACAAACTAAAAAATCATAAAATTAGTCTGATTGGGAGACTGCCACTCTTCTGCCACTTTACAGCTGCAAATAAAGATATGAAGCTGAAGGGACGCTGAGCACTGCTGTGAAATCATGCCAGCTACAACAACTCCTGCCCTTGTCTGAAAGCCACCCCCAAAGCCTGGAAAAAAGCAGACACTGCCACAATATAGCCCTGCCAGCAAATATATCATGCTAAGGCCCAACATTATTTCCAGGCTAAATTTATTGATTAGCAGGTTCAGAGCAATTTTTCCCTGCCAACACTGTACCTTAATTCAAGCATTTAGCCATCCTGATATGTGCTCCCTACTGCAGTTACACAGACACAGCTCTTTCAACATCTTGCTAGAAAGCAGTTTCCTTGGCCAGTGTGTAAAGTTCTACAGTTCAGCTGAGCATTGCACATCCTCCAGTTTAATTTCATCTGATTTAGCTGTCTACACACAGTCCAGCTGAGGGGGTCTTGTCAGTACAGCAGCCTTACTAGTCACCTGAGCACCATGTTTACCATTTTCACTGCCATATCACTGCTGAAACACAATTATCTTGCAGCTGATTATTACATTTACATATAATAATGTAATAATTACATCATTACATTTACATTATTACATTTACTAATGCCATATTACATGGCATTTAGGTAAAAACTTTATAAAATGAAGGCTTTGTTACCTTTGTAAAATTATTGCTCAGGTCTGTTATTTAGGCTAGAAAAAGACCTTTGGAAGCAGGCACAGCTGAGTTACTGCTGGAGAAATCTGCTGCATGGTTATTGTGTGTTCACCCAGTGGTGTGTGCTGGTTGGTTAAGTCAAGTCTGTTGTGCCTTAAAACTATGTAAACTCTAAAACTCTATAAAAGAGACTGTCGTGGTATTAAAGATAGCACTTTCTTTTCCTCTGAAATGGAGTTGGTGTAATTCTGCTTGACACGTTTGTCTCAGCCAGGTCAAATACACTCATGTGGTGCTTATTGCTCTCTGATAGCAGAAATGCTTGCAATTAATCCCTAAGCATGTGACCTCGCAATTTCATCCTGTTTCTATTACTTCACTTCAAATTCACTTACTCACAAATTTCACCTCATGTTTGAATCAAATTGTTTTCCAGCTTTAAGACATCAGTGAGTTCACCTACTATTTACAACAGGGTAAAAATGAAAATAAATGTATAAGATTGATGCTTACACTATTACGGAGTTTCTTAGGCCACTAGGTCTTAGCTCACGAAAATTTTTGTTACTGCATAGAATTTTTTATCACTTCATAATTTATCTGCTACATTGCTGTGTGCCACCTTTTCCAGCTAAACAACACTTCACACAATACCAAACAGAGTCCTGGAGACCTTAAAAGTCAGATATGCTGTAATCTCTGACTGATAAGAGTTGAGATGAACAAATTTACCAGGGTAATCTACCTCAACAGGTCTTAATTAGCTTGTTATTGTTCCTTTATTATATTCCTTATGGTTTTACTTGCCTTTTCAGGTAATAAATTCAAAATCCTTGCACACGTATTAATTCCAACTCATGGGAACAGAGTTGTTCCATGTGCTTTTAGGCTTTGTTTTGGGTTGGTTTTTTTTAATATGTGCATTATGTACAGTATTCTCCCATTTTAATATATGACTCCAGTTTTAGTGGATTAAGTACAAGATCCTTGCTAGTAGTCATTTCACAGTTATTCCAGTTATAGGCCATTTTTTCCACTGTTACAGAGTGAAGCATAAGCATGTTGAGTACAACCACTTTTAAGGTACATTATAAAGTTTTTTCATGGAGTTTTTTTCCCAAAGAGAGTTATGTTGCAGTTTTCATGTATGGAACGGGGAGATCTTTTCAGTTAATTGTTGAGGTATTGCTTTGTTAGCTGAGAGATCATTCTTTCACCTTTGCTGATGTGTGGCATTTTACACAGAAAAAAGGCAAGCTTATGGGAGAAGTTTCTGAAGCACAGGAAAGATTTACATTTTCTATCACACATAGATAAATAGAAATACTAAAAGAAAAATACAAAAAACCATAGATTTGACTCATTGACAGCAACTCCATTTTGCTGAAATTTACTACAGTGAATTGCAGAGCTACGGATATAATAAATGTTTTCACCTAGAGCTTGCAGCAATTTTTTCTCCCATAATTTATTTCCTTATGTTATAAAGTCTGTAATTTGCTTGAGATGCAGAATCCAATTACTCTCTAATTAAGAAAATTCATGTCCTTTGTTTAACTGGAAGGGATCCAGACTCATATAGCTGAATGTTCTTTTTTGTCACCATTAACAAAAAAAAGGAGTTATTTATGTTTTCAGGAAATAGCATCAATTACTTCTTCTAGATTTAATTCCTGGAAGATGACTTAACAGATCTGAGTGGACAGAGTATCAGGGGCAGTTTTACAACCTTGTACTAGTCTCAAACTATAGTCTCTATACATCATAAATATTACAATCTGCATATTTAAGAGTTGCACTTTTTAAAATAAAGTGTTGCAAAGAGATCCTTGATCATCACATGAAGACCAGACTTGCAGATGTCCACAAAAATTTAACCTGATCTCAGTGTGGGCTGGGAGTTCTGCCTTGATATTAAAATTCTGACCTGCACATGCCCACTGGAAACTCTGTATATTGTGTCATTTGCATGTAAAATTTCATGCATGTTTTTGAAATTCTCTGAGTCTTAACTGCTGCTTGCTGGGAATGCACAATTTCTTCCTAAAGCTTGTTTCTATCCCCATGGATTGAGACTTGAGAATATCTGGTAGACATTATTATTATTTATAAGGCTTAAAAGCAAGGACTCCTCCTTTCCCCAGTCTTTTAGTAGCCATGATAAATTTGACTTCAATTTTCTTATAAAGGGTTCACAGATTATATAGGGATCAATGTCTTCTAAAACTAAGTAATAATCTTTCACAATTTCTGTTTTATGCTAAAAGGGGGTGGGAGGGAAGAAATTCAGTTGATAAGGGAGGGGGAAAAAAAATCATCATTCAAAATTCAGAGCAGCTAAATAGGTCATTCAAGTCTTATAATAATCTCCAGTATCCAGGAGCAGGTGATGGCATTGGTAGTCAGGAACAGAAATTAAGAATACAGAATGCTGACATTTTTTACAGAGCTTATAGGTCTCAAGCACTGGATTGTCTCTAGCACAGCTGATGCTCTATGGGGTAACCCTTAAATGTATTATCACTTGTATGAAGGCAAAAATATATTTGAGAATGTGAAGAACAGCTCTACAACCTCAAAATATCTGCAGTTTAAGCCACTCAAGTACAGTGGCTTAAATACTGCTTAGAATCCTTTAAATAGTGCTGAAGGTAATGACTACTCCTCTCACTGTGGCAACAGCCCCTTCTCCAATCTCACTCGGAATTCGCCAGCACTGGCTAATGAATTATGATCACTCCAATTTGCCAGCCCAGGAATTCATTAAAAACCTTCTTCTCCTAAACTAATCAGTTGATTTCATTGCAGGTGTGTTCTACTCATAGGACTATGGTAGCACGCTCCCTGTCACCTCATCCAAAGCCATAAAAAGGTTGTCTGCAGAGGGAGAATGGTTGTGGACATATGAAAGCAATTTTTTCAGCTCTTTCCAAAAGTACCTACTGTGACTTCTCTTTTTTTCAAACCTGCTGATGATAACCAAGGCCTGAGATCAAATTCCTTCACCTTTTCTGTACTTAGAGCTCTAGGCAGATCCTGTTGTCCACAGCCAGTGAGAGATCTGCCTTAAGCTTTTTACAAGTCTACCAAAACCACAGTTATAAAATTACCTAGCAGGATTCCACGGGCTGCAGTGATTCATAGTATTACAGACACACAGAAATTTCATCAGACATGGATATATCAACAGTTTCCTTCTGAAGTATCATTATGTAAAAGTCATTCAAGCAGAAATTAGAATTCAAGAAGAGAAAAATATGACAAGCATTTGTCAGAAAGTGCTTGCTAACCTGCTGGATGCAATAAAAAGTGATAATATGTTATAGCAAAAGAAAATGGCAAACAATGGACAACACCAAGAAAACAGGAGGCTGCAAGATGATAACCATTTTAATGCTACTAAAAGTTTCCTAGTTTTTGAGGACTTGTAGCAAAAGTTAAGCCCTCTAAAAACCAGACCTCTATAGCTTAAAACATTACATTGGAATACAAGGAGGACAAGTTGGAGCAAACATCATTCTTTTTCAAGGCTGGGAGAAATGTAAGATGAGAGAGGACATAGAAAGGCTGCTCAAAGTTAGGAGGAATGCCCCTCGGTGTGCAAGCTCTGTAATGAGCAGGTGGAAATGAGATGGAGATGACTGCTGTAGATATTTTCTGTAAATTTTTCGTTCTTATCCCAAACAAGGCACATTAGAAGCAAAAGGAGTGCACTTTCCCTATGCACTTTCAGAGCAATTCTATGTTTAAGACACCAGCAGGAACAATTATGCTTAATGTTCCGGGGCTTGGAAAAAAAGAAAAGCCTGTTTTCTTGAGCACAGTTCTCCATGCCTCTCATATACAGGGACAAGCAAAGTGGCCTGATGTAATTAATTATCGCTGCATTTCAAGACTGCTGTATTATCACCACTCTTGCAGTGAGAGATCTGAAACCTATTTTTGCCCTGAGGCTTTACTAGAGCGAGGAAAGACTGAGCACGGCAGGAATCTGGCCAATAACCAGGAGGTTAAAGTGCTGCTTCAGTTCCAAATTTTAGTTTTGCTTGCCGCAATGCTGTAAAATCTGCTCTAGCCGTGAAGGAACTTCAGCAACGTGGGAACTTTACTCAAAAACCACGAGATGGCACCACAACAAACCATAAAACCTGTTTAATTATCTGCAGCTCTGATCTTTCTCGTTTATATAATTAATAAAGCAATTGAGTAGGGCTGTTTCTTTTTCAGGCGGTACTAGAGAGATTACAAATGGATCTCGGCTAAGTGACTTTTCTATTCCTCTAAAGCTGAGCACCCAGTGTTTAGACTGATCCGTTTCAAACAGCTGTTTAATGCTGTGCTGAAACAGACACAACATAAATCAATATTTAAAAAGCTGCTCAGTGCCCACAAGTATCCAATTTCAAGGTAATTTTAATCACATTTAGGAACATACATTTCACAGGCTGGCTCATTGAGTTTGTCCTGTAATGATGGCTGTTTTTTCCTCCCACAGCACCCTTCAACTCCTCTGCCTACCCCAGAGCCCTGCCTGGCATCCCACACTCCCCCATTCCCACATGGAGCTGCCTCCCAAAGCAGCCTTCACTGCCTGGGATGACAGGCTCCCAAGCTCCTCACGAGAGAGAAAAAATGA
>VZRO01005088.1:7251-32635 GCA_013397915.1 Daphoenositta chrysoptera
CCGGGTTCCTGTGCCCAGCCCTGGTCCCTGTGCCCAGCCCGTGTCCCTGTGCCCAGCCCGGGTCCCTGTGCCCAGCCCCGGTCCCTGTGCCGAGCATTCCAGCCTGGCCCCGGGAGGGAGGAGCAGCTCCCAGTGCCTCTGGCCTGTCCTGCCCACCACTGCCTGCCTTTGTGGGGGGACTGCAGAGAGTTCGCTGCAGGGACAGGCGGAGGCAGTGAAAGGAAAGTTCATGAAGTTTATGGGGTGGGTCAGGTTTACCAGGGGGTTTGTGAAGCGCTGCCTGGAAAGCAAAGAGCAAATGGACAGCGTCTCCTCCAGATCAGGATTGTTCCCAGGGAGCCCTGGAAAAAGTCACCCAAGTGCCTCAGTCATGCTCTGATCCACAGATGAGGGTGTGAGGCCCTGGCACAGGGTGCCCAGAGCAGCTGTGGCTGCGCCTGGATCCCTGGCAGTGTCCAAGGCCAGGCTGGACATTGGGGCTTGGAGCAGCCTGGGACAGTGGAAGGTGTCCCTGCCCATGGCAGGGGGTGGAACAGGATGATCCCTAAAGTCTCTTCCAGCCCAAAACACTCTGTGATTCCACAATGTTATCTTCTTGTTGCCTCCTTGCCAGGAGCCCTTTGAAGGCCAGGTCAGCACCAGGGCTGCAGCTGGGGCAGTTTCTGCCCTCTCACAAAAGCCACCTCCACCCAGTCCTGCACAGCTCTGCCTTGGTGATCCAGGGGACTCCTCTGGCACAGCCCTGGGCACTGGTTATTGTTTGGCTTCCCTTTATCTGCAGATCTCAAAGCATTTCATAAATGTTAAACCTCGAAGCCTCTCCAGGGAACAGAACTCTTTCTGCTATTGTACAGATGGAGAGACTTGCCCAGAAATGAGGGCAGAGCTAGGGAGGCAGCAGGGCCCAGAGCTGAGCCAGCTCTGCTTTCTATTGGCACAAAGAGCAGCGACACAGATTATCCCTGGAAGACGTGCGTGGACAACACAGCTCCTGGGAGACACACTCACTCTCCAGGTGGGAAAGCCTGGCATGCTGGAGCACCCAAAAACTGATTTACAACTGGTGCTCCAAACCACAACGTCTCACCCATCTTTCAGTTTTATTCTTTGGGTAAAAAAAAAAAACAAAAAAAACCAAAAAAGCAACCAGTTCTACAGTTTCAACTTTTTAGAAAATTATTTAAAGAAAACAGAACAAAAAACCACAATGATTTTAAAAATACAAAGCAAGCTGGGGGAGAAGGGCTCTTCTCTATTTCTGAGCTGACCCAGGAGGGCTGGGCAGGGCAGGGAGCTGAGGGGATGCTCCTGCTTTGGCTCTCAGCTCCTGCTGGCCATGGGGGCCGTGGGGAGCTCCCCATCTTTTCACTCAGCTTTACTTCCCATGCTCTTCAATTTAAAGGGACCTGAGGGCCAGCAGGAATTGGGAATTCAGAGCCACCCAGCACGGCTTTGCCCAGTGCTCCAGGGAACTGCTGCAGTGAGCCAGGTAGGATGGAATTGTACTATCACTTCACTCAGGACATCACTCACTGCCTGCAGGCTCCGGCTAAGGGAGAAACCCCAAATAACTGAGTGTCTGGGATGGGCAGGAGCCAGCACAGGGGTGCCCTGGCAGCTGGAAAACCTCACAGGAATGAGAACAAGCAGCAGCAGGAGCAGCCCAGCACAGGCATGCCCTGGCTGGGGCTGTGAAGGTGCTGGGAGCAGCTCTCACAGGAAGCAAGCGAAGTGCCGGGCCTAAGGAACCTCCAGTTCTGCCTAAAACAAGCAAGCAAAGAGAACCCCAGAAGTTTGCTGTGAACTCATGACTCCAGACATCACTTCCCTGAGATGCCTCAGTTCCCAGACCCTTCTCAGAGCATCACCTCTCCCCCAAGCCCAGGCTCTCAGGTGACAGACACTCCTCCAGGTTCTGACCCATGCCTGGTGCTCTGCACCACAGGAAAACTGGAAGGGCAAAACTGGCTATGAAGAAGTCATGGAGGCACAGGACATGGGGAACAGCTTCCCACTGCCAGAGGGCAGGGCCAGGTGGGATAGTGGGAAGGAATCGTTCCCTGGGAGGGTGGGCAGGCCCTGGCACAGGGTGCCCAGAGCAGCTGTGGCTGCCCCGGGATCCCTGGCAGTGCCCAAGGCCAGGCTGGACACTGGGGCTTGGAGCAGCCTGGGACAGTGGGAGGTGCCCCTGCCATGGTAGGGGGTGGAACAGGATGAGTTTTGAGGTCCCTTTCAGCCCAGGCCAGTCTGGGATTCTGTGAAGAGCATGTAAAAATCCCACAGGACAGAATTCAGGACTCATTTTCCACTCCAAGCCACTCACATCCAAGTGGTGTTTCCAGCATGACAGAACTCCTCTTGGACCAACCTCATGCCTCCTTGAGGAGCCACACAGTTCCTGGAAAGGGACAGCAGCACCTCAGTGCCATGAGCCCTGGAAAGGGGGAGCACCACAACTCCAGCCCCTTCCATGGCTCGGGAAGGAGCCAGAGCCGGAGGGGACACGAGGCAGCTCTTGGTGACCGATGGGGAGAGGTCGGGCAGAGCCCTCCAGGCACCTCGGCCAGAAGCAGCAGCTTAACATTCAACGAGCCCCAGGTTTTGAGTTCTGAACTAATGGAAACTGAGAGCACCTGAGCAGGGTCTCTGCTGCCCACAAGGCAGCCCGGGCTCCTTCCCCTTCAGCTGTTTCGCCCCCGGTCGCCTCTGCAGCCGTCCCAACCTCAGGCTGCTCGTTACATCAGGGCCAGGCTGCAGATCATGAAGGAAACACAGCTGGGACCGGCACCCCTGAGGCTCCACATTCGGCCAAAAGGGAACTGGACTCAGCCAAACCCAAATCAGGAGTCTCAGGCATGAAGGTCAAGCAAGAAGGTGCAAAGTGGAGCTGTTTGGGTGAGAAGCTGCGGACAGCAGCCTCGGGGTGCTGGGGCATGCTCCCCAAGGAAGGTCAACCTGCAGGTCCCCCCCAGGGGTTCAGATCAGCTCAGCTGGCCAAACCCACCCTGCCCCTTCTCTCCATCCTGCACCTTCACTCCCCACTGATTTCCATGGAAGTGCTTAATTAATTAATTAAAGTGGTGATGGCTGCTGGGCTTCATGATATCAACAGTGGTGAGTGGGCAAAGAGAAGGGGGCAAGAACCAGGAGAGCTCCAGGATTTGGGGCAAACACTGCCCAGACAGGACCACACACCCAGGACTGGAGTCAGGAGCCACTACTTGCACGCCCACCAGTGCCATGTCCCCAGGGCTGGCTGTGCCAGGATGGAAATGGCTTTTGCTCCACGCATCCCTGGGCTCAGGGATACCTTTGGATTGTCCCAAGTGACCCTTCAGAGAGGCAGAGACAACAAGGCCGACCCAGAGCTCGATGGTGCAATCCCAGAACAGACCAACCCCGCTCCTGGGATGCACCTGCCATCCCCCCATCCCAAAGCATCCACAGGGTGCAGAGGTGAGAATCCTCCCATTAATGGTACTGCCAGAGTCTCCTGCCTCAGTCCCCAGCACCTGCAAGGCCAGAGAGCCCCTCGTGCCACGGGAAGGTGCCCCAGCCCTCCCGGGGCACAGCCCCCAGCCCTTCCTGGGAGAGATTTTAGAGTTAAAGCAACACCGGTAGTGGGATTGTCAGCAGCACAAATGCACAATCAGGAGGGGAAGATGTGGGGGGAAAGCATCCAACTGGCGAATATAATACTTGGAAGGAAAAGCAGATTTTTAAAAAAATAAAAAATGAGGGGGTGGCAAAAAAAAAAAATCTCAGGAAGTCATCTAGTCATTCCTGGTCTTTGAGAAACAATAGACTCGGGATGCTGGCTAAGTTATAAATAATCCCACTGGCTACACAACACAAATCCAAGACAGGAGCAGGGTAACTATCAGCTCCATGGAAAGTGAGTCACTACCTTCTTACAGCATTCCCAAAAAGGGAAAACACCACGGCCCCACTCCCACTCTGCTCCACTGGCCAGGACCCCATCCCGGGGGGACAGGAGCAGCTCGGTGACACAGCGTGGCTGGGTGGCAGACACCCTGAGCCACAGTGAGCTCCAGGAGCAGCGAGGCTGACCCCAGAGCAGAGCAGGACACACAGCCTGACACTCACAGAATTACAGAATCCTGAATATCCTGAGTGGGAAGGGACCCACAGGGATCATCCAGTCCAGCCCCTGTCCCTGCACAGACACCCCAACAACCCCACCCTGGGCACCCCTGGGAGCGGTGTCCAAACGCTCCTGGAGCTCTGGCAGCCTCGGGGCCGGGCCCATTCCCTGGGGAGCCTGGGCAGTGCCAGCACCCTCGGGGGGAAGTTTCCCTGAGCTCCATCCCAAGGCCTGACACAGCTCCAGCCGTTCCTGGGCTCCTGTCCCTGTCCCAGAGCAGAGCTCAGCCCCTGCCCCTCCGCCTCCCCTCGGGAGGAGCTGCAGCCCCCGAGGAGCCTCCCCTCAGCCTCCTCTGCTCCGGCTGAACGAGCCAAGTGCCCTCAGCCGCTCCTCAGCCCTTCCCCAGCTCCGTGTCCCTCCTTTGGACACTCCCCAACAGCTTTGGATCCCTCTTATACTGCAGACACTGTGGGACCAGTGGCAAGAAAGCTCAAATTGGGGAAAATAATGGGAAGCCACCAACTCCACAACATCCTTCTCTTTTTAGAGAGGAAGTTGCCATTGTGAGATGCTTTTGCTGAGCTGTTTTCCAGATCCCTCCTCTGAACCTGAGAGCAAGCACAGAGATGAGATGAGCAAAGCCAACATGCCTCAAGATGCTGGTGAGACTGCCCCAGGCAGGGTGGCTGTGCCAGGGCCTCTGTCCCAAACACAGCCCTGTGGGAGGGACACGGCCCCTCTGGCCTGGCAGCTCACAGGGCAATGGGAAGATGCATCTTTTTGGGCACCCAGAACATCTTTGTGGCTGCTCTGTGTTTGTGGCTGAGCAGGAGCACAAAGTGCAGCACCCAGCGCCGGGGTGTCCCCACATGGTCACAGCCCCGAAAGACCAGAACATGGAACCATGGAATGGTTTGGGTGGGAAGGGACCTCAAAGCTCACCTCATTCCACCCCCTGCCATGGGCAGGGACACCTCCCACTATCCCAGGTTGTTCCAAGCCCTGTCCAACCTGGCCTTGGACACTTGCAGGGATGGAGAGTCCCCAGCCTCTCTGAGTAACTGATAAAGGGAAAGAGCTTCCCAAATGGAGAGTTGGAAGTGATATAAGTTCTCCTTTCTTTAAAAAAAAAAAAAGGCTTCCCGACTTGTTATTCCATTACCCAAATCTGGAAATGTAATCATATTAGTTCAGCTGCATTAACACAACAAAAAACCCCAACAAAAACCGTCTTAAAGATTGAATTGATCTCCAAGGAGTGAAGAGAAAGGAGAACAAAAGTCAGAAACCCGGAGCAAGCAGCTCCCCCTCTGAGCACCGTGGCCAGCCAGGCATCCAAGCCACTTTCTGACGACAGATTCACAGAGGATGTGAAATAATTAGGATGTGAAGTGATTTTGAAGAGCTTTTTTTTGCCAGGTAGGTGAGGTAAAAGGTCAGTAAGAGCCATGTGAGCACACTCAGCTCAGCAATGTAATGCTGAGTGTGTCACAGAGCTTAACTCAGCTTAAACAGACCTCAGACAAGGGGAAAAGCCCAGCCTCGAGCCAAGTGGGAAGTGGAGGCAGCTCTCAGGGACTGTGGGGATGTGCAGTGTGGGCTCAGCAATCCGACGGCTCCCAAAAACTTCAGCAGCCCCGGCAGCAGCAGAGCCTCTGATCCTGTTCCCTGGGGCCTGGGGAGCACTGCCCACACCACGGGCCTGGGTGGGAAGGGGCCTGGAGCAGCCACTGCTCCAGCTGAAGTGAAAAACCAAAAAGCCTCAACCCCCAGCCCAGGAGCTGCAACCAGGGACGTTTTAGGGAGCGCCGGGAGCAGCGTGAGGGGCTCCTGCACAAACCCACCATGGGCTGGGAAATGTCGTGAATCCCAGACTGGCTTGGGCTGAAAGGGACTTCAAAGCTCATCTCATCTCACCCCTGCCATGGGCAGGGACACCTCCCACTGTCCCACGCTGCTCCCAGCCCCAATGTCCAGCCTGGCCTTGGGCACTGCCAGGGATCCAGGGGCAGCCACAGCTGCTCTGGGCACCCTGTGCCAGGGCCTGCCCACCCTCCCAGGGAACAATTCCTTCCCAATATCCCATCCAGCCCTGCCCTCTGGCAGTGGAAGCCATTCCCTGTGTCCTGTCCCTCCATCCCTTGTCCCCAGTCCCTCTCCAGCTCTCCTGGAGCCCCTTTAGGAGCCCTGCAAGGGGCTCTGAGCTCTCCCTGGAGCCTTCTCTTCTCCAGGTGAGCACCCCCAGCTCTCCCAGCCTGGCTCCAGAGCAGAGGGGCTCCAGCCCTGGCAGCAGCTCCGTGACTTCCTCTGGACTGGCTCCAGCAGCTCCACATCCTGCTGATGTTGTTCCCCGGGGCTGGGGCAGCTCTGCAGGTGGGGTCTCACCTGAGCACGGCAGAGGGGCAGAATCCCCCCTCCCCTGCTGCCCAGGCTGGGGGCTCAGCCCAGGACCCAGCCAGGAGTGGAGCTGCCACCAAAAATGAGTTGTTAGGAGTAAATCTAATCCCTCTCTCTTGTGGGGCTGGAGCTCCTGCACCCCACAGGCCTTGGAATGAGCATGCAGCCAGGCAAACCCAGTTTAGGAGGAAAGGTTGTCATGGGTCAAGAAATAAAGGAACCCTGCTTTAAAATTTTTTCTTCAAAAAGGGAAAAAATAAACCCCAACCAACCAACCAACCAACCAACCAACCAACCATATGTGATGGGGAGGCACATCCGCCTTCCCACAGCTTCTCGGGCAATTCATCATTTGGATAAAATCCAGTTTCACATTGAAATTCAGCTGGACTTTCAAATGCAAATCCGAGGAGAAGAGCAACATATGGTAGAGGTTAGTGCGTATTTTTCCTAATTAGATGGCAAACTGCTGCTTTGTATAACAATGTTAACGGGGCAGGAGGAGCCTTTGCGAGGGAGACCACATCACTTCAGAATAAAATGTCCCAGAAAGCAGCAGGGGGCCAGGCCAGCCCCTTCTCTCAGGAAAGGTCACGCACTCACTGCCACCAGGATGGGTTTTGTCACTTGCCAGAAGTGAGAGCTGTGCCCCCAGCCTGGGCAGGACGAGGCAGAAAGGTAAGAGGGGGGATTGGCAACAGCAGTGACCCCAAGGCTTGTCCTGAAGGACTTTGGCTTCCTCCAGATCAGGTTGTCCCCAGGGGCACCCCTGGACGCCACCCAGACACCTGGGAGGGCTTTTGGAGGGGAAAACCCTACTGATTCCTCACCCCAGGGGCCAGGGCTGAGGAAGGATGGGCAGAAGATGCTTCAGAACTCCCTGAGAAGGGGAGGAACAGCTCTGCTGCAAGTAGTGCCCAGCAGCCACCACCAAACCTGCTGCCACCAGTCCCCAGGAGAGGCAGGTGCCACCGCCAGAGGTGACCCCAGAGCTTGCTGGCCACATCCAGTGCCTCAGACAGGACACAGGGAGCATCACCCACTTTCCTGGCAGGTTATTCCCAGCTAGGACAAGCTAAGGTTTATAGATGACTGTCCCTTGCCCTGTTTGCTCTGAAAAAAGCCACCTGCCCATGTCCCTTTGTGCTGGAGGCTGCCCTCCCTCCCAGCCCTGGCCCCAGAGGCTCTGATACGAAGCTCATTTATTTATTTTCAGTCCCTGTCTAACCAGGCAAGCTCCCCTGCTAGAAAAAGCTTATGCCACATTAACTTCACCTCCTTCTTACTCCTGACGCAATCCCCAGCTAAATTTAGAGGAAGACGTTGCCTGAGGTCACTTTGGAGGTGGGGATGTGCTTCCCAGGGTTCACAGGCAGATGGACAGTGTTTTTTAGATTTTTCTCCCTGCTGGCTTTGGAGCTGGGCTACCTGGCGAGTTAATTGAAAAATTCAAGATTAAAAAATGAGGGCAGATGTCCTGGACTGCCTCTTTCCCTTCTTTACTGAGGGACTGAGGCACTGGAGGCAACTTGCCTCCAGAAACATTAATCAGGGCAGGGAGAGGAGCATCCAAACAGCCACTGCAGAAACTCTCAAAAGCTGGACTGAGACATCTCCCCTCACAGCTCAGACTTTCCCTTCCTGATATTTGTTCAGATCTACTTGCACCCTGCAAGGCAGGGATAGACAGACCAGGATCTCTGCAACCAACTGGCAAAACTCCCATCCTCCACCCTCTCCCAAACCGGAGGCAAATCTCTGTTTGGGTGGCAGGGACAGAACGGCCCCAGTGAGGACACGCCTGGGGACCCTGCCACCCGTCTGAATCTCGCCCAGGAGCTGGATCCTCTGGCAGAAAAGCCCCAAACAGTGACCAACCTGCGGGCACAGTGACATCTCTGGGCACTGCTTTTCTGTAATGGGGGGGCTGGCCCGGTCCCCACTCCCTGGGGAGCAGTGGGGGGGTTCTGTCCCCTGTCTGTCCCCCCACATGGGCCCTCTATTGTCACACAGCCCCGTCTGGGGGCCACGAGAGCTCCGTGCCTGGCTCGCCTCAGGTGATCCCCGATCCTCAGCCGTGCTCCCAGGCCCCTGTACAATCACACATTCAGCACCACAATGTATTTCAGACTGTATTTCATGCCTCATTTGGCAACAAAATTAATTAAACTCTAAGTCACCACTGAAGGAGTGCGGCACCTCTTCCCTCCGTGGGTGTATAACTCAATTTGTTTAAGTTAATGTGCTAATCAAGGCTTGGCAAGTATTTGGGGACCTCTTGGCAGAGGGGGCTCTGAGGTGTGCACGGGGTGGGCTCTGCTTGGAGGGGACCAGGCCCTGACTGTCACAGCACAGGGCAGCCTCTGGAAAAACTCTGATGTCCTACAGTGCAATCCCTCCTCCATCAGCACCAACACATCATCCCAGGCCTCTGTGGGTCTGGGAGCTGCCCACTAGCTGGAAATCACAGAATCCTGGAATATCCTGAGTGGGAAGGGACCCACAGGGATCATCCAGTCCAACCCCTGGCCCTGCCCAGACACCCCAACAACCCCACCCTGGGCACCCCTGGGAGCGGTGTCCAAACGCTCCTGGAGCTCTGGCAGCCTCGGGGCCGGGCCCATTCCCTGGGGAGCCTGGGCAGTGCCAGCACCCTCGGGGGGAAGAACCTTTCCCTGAGCTCCATCCCAAGCCCTGACACAGCTCCAGCCGTTCCTGGGCTCCTGTCCCTGTCCCAGAGCAGAGCTCAGCCCCTGCCCCTCTGCCTCCCCTCGGGAGGAGGGGCACCAAGAGGATCACTGCCCATCCTGGATTCCCAAGCTGATCAGGTTGAGGCTCCTGCACGTACCCAGCTGGGCTGGTTGGGGATGTGCCAGGGAAACCCCAGCAGCCGGTCCTGACACTGCCCAGGTCCCTTGTCCTGGCCACTCAGGGACTGGTGGGCGACTCAGTGCCCCTGGTCCCAGCTGTTTGGAGGGACTGGGATATCCTGCCCTCTCCCAGGATATCCCAGCCCACACAGATGGGAATCCAACAGGCAGATAGAACCATGGAATGATTCAAGTTGGAAGGGACCTCAAAGCTCACGCCCACTCCCTGCCATGGGCAGGGACACCTCCCACTGTCCCCGGCTGCTCCAAGCCCCAATGCCCAGCCTGGCCTTGGCCACTGCCAGGGATCCAGGGGCAGCCACAGCTGCTCTGGGCACCCTGTGCCAGGGCCTGCCCACCCTCCCAGGGCACAATTCCTTCCCAATATCCCATCCAGTCCTGCCCTCTGGCAGTGGAAGCCATTCCCCGTGTCCTGTCCCTCCATCCCTTGTCCCCAGTCCCTCTCCAGCTCTCCTGGAGCCCCTTTAGGCCCTGCAAGGGGCTCTGAGCTCTCCCTGGAGCCTTCTCTTCTCCAGGGGAGCACCCCCAGCTCTCCCAGCCTGGCTCCAGAGCAGAGGGGCTCCAGCCCTGGGAGCAGCTCCGTGGCCTCCTCTGGACTTGTTCCTGATGTGGATAAACTTCCTGACACCTCTGAGACAGCTCTGTTGGCCTTACATCCACCACTGGATTCCCCTCAGCTCCCTCCCTGCCCATGATGGGAATGGCACTGGGGGAATCCCTCCATCCTGCTGTCCCTGCAGCAGGGAGCACAGGCTGGGCAGAGGTGAAGAGGATCCTCACCAGGCCACCAAGACCACAGAAACAAGTCAGGTATTTAGTTGTGTGGGCACTGGGAATGTAGTGCCAGGTGAGAGATGAGGCCCTCCAGAGTAACAAAACAGCACTTTGCATTAAATCCACACCCTTCAGACACCCATTTGTTGTCTCAAATGAAAAACAATACTGCTAATAATTGCAGTCTGAGTGTCACTGCACACAGCCATTAACAGCGGAGGTGCACCAGGCCTGGTGCTGGTCACACGTGGGACACGTGCTGGAGCAGGGCACCCCACAGGGCATGAGGAATTGCAAATTAGCAGCAGCCAGGTCCAGCAGTAGCACTTGCCAGACCTGCTGGGCCCCTTCCAAAGCCATCTCTCCCCTTTGGAAAGGGCACAACAAGCGTGGAGGCCTCGAGCTGGGAGGCTGAGCCAACATGTGCTGCTCGGGCAGCCCTGGGTTGGGGCAGATTGGGGCTGAACTCAGGCACAGCTGCTGCATCCAGCACCAAACCCCAGAGCCCTGTCCTCCAGAGACCATCCAAGAGCGCAGAATGGAGAGGAGAACCCTGAGTTACAGGGCAGTGACAGAGGGAATTCACAGAATCCCAGAATGGTTTGGGTTGGAAGGGACCTCAAAGCCCATCCAGTGCCACCCCTGCCATGGCAGGGACACCTTCCACTGTCCCAGGCTGCTCCAAGCCCCAATGTCCAGCCTGGCCTTGGGCACTGCCAGGGATCCAGGGGCAGCCACAGCTGCTCTGGGCACCCTGTGCCAGGGCCTGCCCACCCTCCCAGGGAACAATTCCTGCCCAATATCTTAGCTGAACTTACTCTCTTTGCTTACTAATTGCTACCCCCCAGCTCCTCTCGTTACAGACAAGGCAGTGCTGGAGCTTGTCCCTGTTCTTGTGACACAGAAGGTGCACACCAAGCTCAGCTTCCCCTCGGCTCCTCAGATTTTTACATCAGACCCACGGATCCCCTCAGAGCCCCTCGAGCTGGCACAGCCCCATTGGTACGGAGTTGCCTCACCCAGGGACAGAAAGCTCTGCCAAGAAGAGAGCCCCGCACTGCTTCAGCAATTCTGGCAAAGTTAAATCTGTGCTCAAACAAGGTCTGTGGCAAACTGGCAGTTTCTAAACAAAAACTGTCACTTGTCTCAGTACAGCTTTGGCTCTGGCACCCCCAGCATTCTCTGTTCTCCTTCCCAGTTCAAGATCTTAAATCCAGTCAGGAGGATTCTCCTCCAGGGTGGGAGATGAACAAAAAAAACCCCAAAAGAACCCCCAAAAACCTTCCCTTGAAAACATACACCCTTCACCCCCCAAGTTAAACACGCACCGATACAGGCACTGGGTTATATTTGCCTCTCCCCAGCTGCTAGAGGAGCCCTGAGCTGCTGCCAGAGCACCCTCACAGCACTGTCACCATGTCCCTGCTCTTCCCAGACTCGCTCCTCGTGTGTCCATTAGAAACCAGATGTGCCCCCGGCAGGACAGGACACCCTCACTCCCAGCAGCAAAATAAAATTCAAGGGGAAAAAATTAATTGCAAGAAAGAGAGAGCCCTTCATATTTCAAGGCCAGGTTGGATGGGGCTTGGAGCAACCTGCGACAGTGGAAGATGTCCCTGCCCTTGGCACGGGGTGGAACTGGACGGGCCCAAACCATTCTGGGATTCTGCTTCAACCTCTCTGCCAAGGCACAGGAGAAACATCTGCGCAGGTGGGGAAGCCCTGGGAGCAGGAGCGTGGACCCCAGGACACGAGGATCAGGGATGGGGTGTGACCCCGGATTAAGGGACGCAGGTGTGAAGACCCTCCACTGCCATTTGTTCCCCCAAACATGTTATTTCCTGCACTCCCTGCCCCCAGCTTTTGGGCCCTCCAAACCTTTTTTTCCAGACCCTGCTTCCCATGTCCTGGTAAATGGGAGGCAGCCCACAGGAAAAACAGGGAGCAGGATGGGGAGAAGGAAGAGAACAGGAGCTTCCCAAGGGCACAGACAGAAGGAAGGCAGAAAGCCTGACTGGCACGGAGGAGATGAACCTCACTGAGAGTGCCCAGGCTTTGCTACCAGGGAGGTGGGGCCTGCAGCTCACGGGTGAGTCCCTGCCACACCTGGAGCACCCTCCTGCATCCCAGAGTGGGCTCTGCCAGCAGCAGCAATGGAGAGGCTGCAGAGCTGAGGAGAGCAGGGGCTGCAGGGACTGTACTTGGAGGCAACGAGACCGCACGGCTCTGCAGGCTGGACCTGGCCAGGGTAAGGCTCTTCCATGGAATCCCAGAATGGTTTTTGGGTTGGAAGAGACCTGAAAGCCCATCTCCTTCCAAACCCCTGCCATGGGCAGGGACACTGTCCCAGGCTGCTCCAAGCCCCAGTGCCCAGCCTGGCCTTGGGCACTGCCAGGGATCCAGGAGCAGCCACAGCTGCTCTGGGCACCCTGTGCCAGGGCCTGCCCACCCTCCCAGGGAACAATTCCTTCCCAATATCCCATCCAGCCCTGCCCTCTGGCAGTGGAAGCCATTCCCTGTGTCCTGTCCCTCCATCCCTTGTCCCCAGTCCCTCTCCAGCTCTCCTGGAGCCCCTTTAGGCCCTGCAAGGGGCTCTGAGCTCTCCCTGGAGCCTCCTCTTCTCCAGGTGAGCACTCCCAGCTCTCCTTTGACTTCCTTTGATAATGGCTAAACAGCAACATTTACTTTGAAACAAAGGGTCACACCAATGGGCTGGCAAGGGAATTCTTCTGCTTTGCCTTTTTCTGTTGTGGTGGCTCTGTGTTTGGCGTGTTTGGTGACAGTTTGCACGGGCACGCTGCAACAACACACAGCCCTGATCCCAAACTCAAACGGGAAGTGCCAGCTCTAAATATCAAGCCCCATATTGCACACCTCATGTCTGCCTTTCATCATCCATCAAAATAGCAAGCGGAGCCCAGCACTCCCACTTCAGCATAAGCAAAACATGTGGGAACTCGAGGCAGTTAGTAGGAAAACGTGATACAGCCTTGCTAATAAAAGCTCCTGCTTTCTTCACTATGGAAAACAGTTGCAAATGGGTTTCTGCAGCCTGGGACTCGCCTGCTGACAGCAGTGACACAAACGCTGTGCTTGGCTCTTCCCAGCCCTGCTGCCGTGGTGTCCCTGCAAACCACCCAGCTCCAGGGCCAGAGGGGAGCCCAGCACCATCCTGCTCGGAGCTCCCCAACACAGGGCTGTCTGCACACTCGAAATAATTAAACCTTCAAACAGCTCCCCCATAGCACCAATTAAAGAGACAACCCCAGCTTTCAGAGAATTTATGACTCTCAGTGCTGTTGCCACAGGTATCCAAGTGTGTGCGTTGTTTAAAGCGGGTTTCAAAGGGGATCCGAGCTCACCTCCCTCCAGGGAGAATCCATCTGCTTTGTTCACCAGACTATAACTTAAAATTTGTTACATGCACCAGCTTGTAACCCTTTGAAAATCTCCCTGCTTCACCAGCTTCAAATGGACTCGGTGAACTTCCCCCGATCAAAGCCATTCCCTCACAGGGAGCCTCAGCTCACCAGCAAGGAAGCCCACAATGAATTTTGGGGGTGGGAATCACAGCACGGGCCAGGAGGGGACTCGCCCTGCCCAACCCACCCGAGAGCCCAAGCAAAGAGCCCAACCCACTTCGGCACAAAGCACGAAGGAAAAGGTACTTAGTGCTGAAATCGCTCATTTAGAAGAGGAGAAAAAAAAAAAACCCAAAACATTAGCAGAGGTTGTTCTTGTTGAGAGCAGAATAATTTGTCAGCAGGGGACCCCTGGGCTCCCGTCCCAGTCCTGGCACCCCACACCCTTTGGGATGGGAAGGGAGATGGTTGCACACCCTCCACATTACCCACAGGTGGAAGTGCTGCTCGTGTGCTGCTCCAGGAGATGTTTTACCTCGCACAGCCACGTGCCTTGGGTTTATTTCCCTGCTCTGCAGAGCCCAAACTTTGCTGGAGCAAAGCTGCAGCCGGCACCCACCAACCCTGCCGAGAACTCAGCAGCCACGAGGCCACAGCACAACTCTGCTGCCTCCGGCTGCTCCCGCTGCCTCGATGTCAATTAAAATAGTCATTTCCATGTGAAATTCAGCCCCAGTGGTTTCCTGCTCGAGGCAGGGCTCGATGAAGCGCTGGGAGGGAGTTCGCTGCAGCTCAGATTAGTCATTTGTGAACTGTGATACGACGGGGGACACGCTTGGAGATGTTTTGCTGCTGCAAGTAACAAACACTTTTTGGGGAGGGGACGGTGAAACCCTTTGAGGAGCAGGACAACAGACACAGGCTGAGCATCCTGGCTCAAATAAAACCCCGGCAGCAAATAGCCCATGCTGGAAAAACACTGGTTGCAGCTCCCTGCCCCAGGAAGACCAACTTCCCGCGGTGACCTATATGTGCTATAAATGCTGCAGCCACGGGCTGGGTGACGTCAGCTCCATCCTTGTGGCAATTGTTGGGTCTCTCCTTGCCAAGAAAAGGCAAAGCGGAGGTGCTGAATTGTCCATGCGGCGGGGGAGCGAAACCAGTTCCTCCCCGGAGCATTTGAGGACAGAAATGAGGGAAACAGTGGCAAGGCTTAAAATAAAAGCAGGAGGCAAATAGGAAAGCAAAGGGATCTCGAAGCTGGAGGGTTTGCATGAACACTTTGAATTTTTCTGGCCTGGGGGAGAAAAAGGGGTTCCCTTGGTAAAGGGGCCACAGCTTGGCCAGGGCAGTTATTAGAAACATGGAATTGTTAAGGTTGGAAAAGATCTTTGAGATGCTCAAGTCCGACTGTCAGCCCAGCACCGTGTTCACCACTAAAGCACGTCCTCAAGTGCCACATCAACACCTGTTCTGAACACTTCCAGGGATAGTGATTCCATCACTGTCCTGGGCAGCCTGTGCCAGTGGCTAACAACACTTCTGGTAAAGAAATGCTGAATTTGAAAAGGATTTGAATTTGGGGCAATTTTATCACTGGGATTCCCTGTTTCAAAAGCCTCTGCTCCTTTATTGACCAGCTGGACTTTGGAAGCAACAATGTCATTTTGGCCAGGACTGATCAGTCAGTGCTTTGCTCTGTTCCCTCCTTCCCTCCTCACTTCCCTGGGGAGGAAAGAACCTGGAGGTAACAGCTCCTCTGGAGGGGAAAAAGAATAAAAGCAGCACACTACCCCAGCATTTCCACAAGGAGATGGGAAGAGGGATGTCGTGAATTCCCATGTCCAGCCCGACTACACCAACCCAGTGATGAGTTCCCATCCTGGGTGGGCAGAAGGCTAAAACACCAATATTTCTGGCACATGAGACAACCTCAGTTTGTTATCCTGAGGTTACCACGATAAGCCCACATAAAGAGATCCTGGCACTGTGGTGCACAGCACCGAGCTAAAGCTCAGACAAATCAGTGTTTGCTTCTCCTTTGCAGGCAGAGGGGAAATGCTGCACTGCCTTCAGTGCTGCTCCAGACCCGGGACTGAGAAGTGCTTGGAACACACGTGGCACATTAAAGACGAAGCCCAGGCCCTCCTGCACGGCAAGGTTCAGGGTGATCACCTCCAGGTGCAGGTTATGGTGTGGCTGTGAGGTGCTCTGCTCCCCCAGCAAGTCCAGGTCCCCAAATCCACGGATCTGCTCTCGACCTTCTGATCACACCAGGCTTAATGATGATTCCAAGTCAAATCAAATCGTGAGCTGGATGGCTGCCTATTCTTGGGGGTTGAACTACCTTGGGGGTTGACCAAGGCCAGGTTGGACAGGGTTTGGAGCACCCTGGGATAGTGGGAGGTGTCCCTGCCCATGGCAGGGGGTGGAACAAGATGAGCTTTAAGGTCCCTTCCAACCCAAAGCATTCCATGACTCTACAATTCTAACTAGTACCTGATTGCACCCTGCTGTCCATCAGTGAATAAAGCTAAACCAACACCAACAAACTGTGAGAACAACCCCTTGCCATCTTCTAGGACCTTGTTTAGACACCCTGGATCCTTCCAGCAGGCCGAGCACAGCCCTGTGCATGGCACAGCTTGCTGATGTCTTACTGCAGTTATCCACCCACCAGCGGGAGGGAGGCACATCAGGAGCAGGGAGAAGTCCCAAAGCTGAGTCTCAGATGAAATTTGTCCCCTGATCTCCAGGTGAGGCCAAGGATGGCTGACCAAGGGATAATCTGCTGGAGCAAAGCTCCTGCCCTGCACCCAGCCCTGAGCTGCATTCCCAAGCCAGGATGCCATGTCAGGATGGGGGAGCCGCTGCTGAGGCTGCGACAGCAAGGATTGTGCAACGTCCCTCAGTGCAGTTGTATAACACCAGTGCTCTGTTCTCATGGACTGCTCCCAGTCAGCCTCAGAGAGCAGCAGCCCAGAGGAAGGGTGGTGTCAACATCACCTTTCACTCACCCGAAAGAAAAGAAGGGCTGGGGGGAGAATCAAAGATTTGGTGTTGTGTGGGCTGAAGGGGGGTCCGGCTGAGCCGCAGGGCCCTGCTCCAGCCCCTGCTCCTGGCCAGCACCACGGAGCCAGCAGCCAAGGCAGGCTCTGAGCAGGAAACGGATTAATGGGAGCTCCTGCACTGCTCTTCTCTCCCCAGCGTGTAGCACGTCTTTTGTGGATTATTTTAACAGCACAAGGAACACTCGCTGCAGAGATCAGCTTCCATCTGGGTTAACCCGAGAGTTTTCTCCCCTCCAATTTCCTCCAGCGCCCACTCAACAGCTTCCCTCCCTGCAAAAGTGTTTGCTCCAAACCATCTTGACACGCAGATGAACAGCTCAGCCTGAGAGCATCACACGTCCCTGGTCCAGGAGGGCAGGGCAGGGCAGGGCAGGGCAGGGCAGAACCCCCATCCCGCTGCTGCAGCTTCTCCAGTGCCCCACTGGAGCATCAAAGCTGCTCTCCAGAAATCCCAGCCCAATCTCTGGGATGCCTCCCAGTGTCACAGCACAGCCAGGAGCTTCCCTGCACAGCTGGTGCCAGCCTGGGGTAGGCAAGGTTGAGTTTTAACCATCCACAAAGTGCTCAGCAAGAAGGGCAAATTAGCTGGACCTCCCTCACGCCAGGGGCTGTGTGAGCCCTGCACAGAGCAGCTTCCCTGGGCATTAAAACCCAGCACAGCACTGCCCAGGAATTCTCCACCTCAAATCAACCAGCACATTTTCAGTCTCCAAATTGCAGCCACGTCTCCAGCCCACTCCTCCCCACCACCCTGCTCCCAAAGCCCTTGGATGTCGGCATCCCTGGTCCCCCCTTGGCACCCTGGAGGGCTTTGCAGATCCCTTTGGGAATGCTGAGATCCCACCCAACAGCAGGGAGCTGCTGGAGGGGCTGCATGGAGCACACCCCCAAACTGCACCGGGAATGAGCCACCACCACCCCGTCTTCAGAGGGGAATGGCAAAAGCCTTCCAGGGGAGTGCAGACACATCTAAGCAGCTTAGAGAACAGCCCTGTCTGCTCCCAGGCTCCTGGAGCAGTGGGACAACAACCTCCAGCTCAGGCAGCAACTTTTTAATGGGAGACAGATCAGCAGGAGCAGCTTTGCCCACCCAGAGACATGTGGAGCAACACGGAAACCATCCAGAGAAACAGCAGCAGAGCACCACCAGAAAAACACATCACCAAAGAACAGAACCCCCTCCCCTACGGCGTCTCTGGAACCAAACACGAATTTATTGCAAGAAACATTATGGTATAAGGGGAAAAAAAAATTAAGATGACAGTACCTGATCCTCCAAACTGAGTGCTTGCAAGGGTCGTGGGTCTGTTTTTTCCATTAGCCACTGGCAAGGGAAACATCTAGAAAAACAAGGAGATGAGAGAGAAGGGAAGAGAAAAGAGATTTCAGTGTGTTGGTTTTACTGTGCCGCTGCAAAGGGGTCAGGCTGGGGGAAGGAAGGGGGAGAGCAGCCCGGTACTGATGCAAAAAACTTCCCTGGTGTCCCTGCTCCTTCGCTCAGGAGGGGCGGGAGGGAGGCACAGCCCTGCTCTGACACACACACCCCCACCTGCACAGCCCCTGGCTCCTCAGGGCAGCTGGAAACCAGCCAAGGAGCATCCCTGCTGTGGCCCAAACCAACAGCTTCACCCCAAAATTGCTCACCCCGGCTACAGGTGAGCCCTGGGGAAAGGCCGACTCCATTCATAAACAGCCACCAGGATGATGACAGAGAAGCTCGTTTGAACCCTCACTCTCCCAGCTCCCACAGGAGTCCTGGTGCCATCCCACACCTCCAGCCACGTGCAGGGCCTGGGCAGGACAAGGGCTGCCCGTGGGTCCGGCTGGCACGGGCAGGGAGGGCTCAGGGATGGCCCCAGCTCCCAGCCCGCTGCCGTGGGGGCTCCAGCAGCACCAGGGCCTGACACAGCCCTGGGGACTGGGGGGAGAAGCTGCTCCAAGGGCAAAGGCAGTTACTCATGATTTTAAAAATTAATATATTTCACAGAATCGGTCGCTCTGGGGACTTGTTTGCTTTATTGCTGCAGCTTCATTATCACAACTGAGCCTCTCCTGCCAGGAGCTTCCTCAAAAATACTGCACACCTCGTCACCTAACCTGTATAAATATTTTTAATAAAAGTTGGGAGAGTTTCAGAGGCTGCTATTTAATAATTTACATGCACCTGTGTGCAGCAGAAAAGAAAACTAATTCTCCTCCACACAAATGGAGCTCCAGCCAATAAAACAACTGGTGGGAAAACGCTTAGTGAATTAACATTTTAATATCCTTTTTCTACTCAAGATACTTTCACCACCAAGTCATTTGAATTTTTATTATTTTTAGCTTTGTAATGTCTGAGTAACTCAAAAGTTTAATGCTTTGAAGATTAAACAATGTAATGGCACAAGAGCCTACAGAAAGGCAGCGCTTCATGCCCTGACATAGCTGATGTCTGGCTGTGGTCAGAAACATTCCTTTGTACAGAACAGTCTGCCCAGCTTTGTTTTCACAAATGCTGGGGAGAAAAAAAAAAAAAAAACCAACAAAAAACAAGTAAATGTGGTAGAGATGCAAAAGAGAGCAGTTAAGGAACCAAGTGCCATTCATAAAGAGCACAAATTTGGGATCGTATATATGCATGTGCGGGGTGTAGATGCTTTATACACGGATTTAAATGAAGGTGTAAACAGTGCTTAGTGCTCACCCCAGCTGCTGGCACACACCTGCCCTCACCTGCCTGCCCACGGCCCCCTGGCCCCCTCGGATGTGCCCCGAGGCTGCCGCTCACCCCAGGGGCTCCCGAGGTGTTTGGGGTGGCCCAGCAGCCCCACCATCGGATGAGCTTTGTTTCCTCAGGAAGTTGGGCTAGAAAATAAAAACAAAGCCCAAAGATTGCAGCTCACCTTCCTCTGCACCGCTGCAGGGCTTCCCTGTGCCCTGCTCCCCCTTGCAGGGCAGGGGGGGTTCTGCAAGCACCTCCAGAAGTGCTGGAGATGGAACTTAGGTGGCTGATCCCACCCCGCCCGTGCTCGCTCCCTCTTCTCAAGGTAGGGAAGGAGATGAAGATTAAACTCCCTTTTTGCCAAGTGGCAGCTCTGCATGTGTGAGCAGGGGGGAAGGGATGCACCACGAACCGACCAGCAAGAAGCACAGACTCACACACACAAAAAAAATTAAAAAACGGCACTGCCGGCTCTTTTAATGAGCGTTTCTGCTCAGCACTTGCTGAGGCTGAAAAACCCAAGGTTTGAGAAGCAAACACGAGTGGAGAAAATGAACAGCCTTGTTCCACTGTGCACCAAGCACCTTCTGCTTCTGCAGAGCAGGAGGAGGGTCCCCACAGGGCAGCGATGCCCAGAACCCCCAAAACTCCCCCAAAACATCTCCACACTCCCCCTCAGCCCGGGGAAACCCTCCCCTCCTCCACCTGCTTGGAGAGAGACTTTGAGGCTGATGCAACACCTTCCTGCTCTCCCTCCCCAGGGGATTTAGGAGTCACGGACCCCTTGGGTCAGCAGGGCAAGTGGGAATGCTAAAGCACAGAGTCCTGGAATATCCTGAGCTGGGTCATCATTCCAGCCCCTGGCCCTGCTCAGACACCCCAACAACCCCACCCTGGGCATCCCTGGGAGCGGTGTCCAAACGCTCCTGGAGCTCTGGCAGCCTCAGGGCCGGGACCATTCCCTGGGGAGCCTGGGCAGTGCCAGCACCCTCGGGGGGAAGGACCTTTCCCTGAGCTCCATCCCAAGCCCTGACACAACCTCATGCTGTCAAAGCAGGGTGATGGGTAGGGGGGAACCCCGGGTTACCCCTCCACACTTATCACTTGCCAACCCCAGGAGGTGTTTTGGGCTTTTTTCATGCTCCCAGGCTCTTTTTCCACTGAGGTGTGGGCTGAGGCTGCCCCGAGGAGCCCAGCACAAGTCATACGTGAAGTGCCTTCGCTGGCGTGTGTCGCTCACAGGCAAAGTTCATCCACCCACTGCAAATTTCCTTTCTGCTTTTAAATGCTGCTTTAAAAATAAACTGGGGGGAGGGAGGAGATGAACCGGAGCTGGCACCTAACGAGGGACCCAGGCATTGAGGAGGGACCAAGGCATGAGCTCTTAAGGGTTGTAATTGGGTCATTACTTGGCCTTTGTTAGATTTGAATAATGTAGATTTAAACGGTTATGTAAAATCCCCCACCTTAAGTCGCTGTATTTGGTTTTTCAAGTCCTACCTCCAGCCTCCCCGAGAGCTGACAGCGACTTCTGCATTCCCTCCTAGCTCAATTTCCACCCCTGCCAAAGGATTTATTCTCCCCCGTTTCTCCCAGGGTAAAAGAGGCAAATCCAGAGCATGGGAAGATCCAAAAGCCTGCACCCTCCCCTGAGGACGTTACGGCCCAGAGACCCCACACTTCATACAGCAAACTCCTAAGGAAGAAAGGGAATTTGGCAGAAACAGGGAACATCAAGCAGCATTTCACTGATTGTGCACCTCTACAAGTGCATTGCTTTTCAAATTAAATCAGTGCTCACTCTCTCCCCTCTCCCACCTGATGAACTCAGGGCTGAACCAACCTCAGGCCTGAACTCCAAACCTGAAATCTATTTTGCAGCATGGAAAGTATCCAGCTGTTAATTCGGGGAGAAGAGGGAATTTGACTCAAAATACCTTGCCAGAAGGACATTTTATACGTGCTCACTTAAGGCAGACCTTCCTGACTACAGCCCCAAACGCCCACTGCGGTGTGAAGTCAAACTTTAAACTCTACAACTGCTTCACTCTGAGCAAAACTCAGAGGTTTATCATGGAAATGCAGGCGCTGGGCCTTGGCCGGAGCAGGGCACGGCTTCAGCATCCTCCAGCGGAGCAGCAGGAGCTGCTCCAGCCCCGCTGGCTGCCAGCAGTTCTGCTCCCACCCCCGGATCCGGGGCTGGGGCGGCGAGAGCTGCGGCGCAGCGGGAGCAGCGATGAGCGGCAGGTCCCGTGTGACTGCTCAAGCCCCTGCCCACCCTGCGCCGAGCCAGAAAGCCCCTCTGCCAGGCAGCTCCCCGCAGCATATGGTTAATACTCTGCTAATAATCGTGGCTGTTAACAGCACCTCGCTCCTGCCAGAGCCCCGGCTGGCACTGCCACGCGGCCGCTCCCGGCTCGGCTGGCGCTCGGCGGGACCAACACACCCGGGGCTGCTCCGCTCCCCTGTCCCCTGCCCGGGGTGTCCCTGTCCTTCAGAGCAGCCCAGCCCAGCCAGGACACCCGGGTGGCACCTTGCCACTGCACACCAACGCTGGCACTGGCGAGACACGGCCTAGGATAACCAGTAACCGTGAAAAGTCCGAGAATCCTGGAATGTCCAGAGCTGGAAGGGATCCACAGGGATCATCCAGTCCAACCCTGGCCCTGCACAGACACCCCAGCAACCCCACCCTGGGCACCCCTGGGAGCGGTGTCCAAACGCTCCTGGAGCTCTGGCAGCCTCGGGGCCGGGCCCATTCCCTGGGGAGCCTGGGCAGTGCCAGCACCCTCGGGGGGAGGAACCTTTCCTTGAGATCCAGGTTCTCGAGGTTGAGCATCTCCCGAGAGCACAGGCCAAGGGCAGCTCCCCCCATACACAGCCTGAGCCCACCAGGCTGAGCTGCAAGGCCTGCAGCCACCAAAGCCCAGCCTAATCAATAGGCTGAGCTGCCCACTCGGGTCTACAGGCAGGATGCTTTCTCGAAAGCTCCTCTCCAGATCTGCCAGCCCATCTGGGCCTGCTGCCAGGCAGCAGTGGTGAAGGCAAGCTTACAAATTACCTGCACTTTGGGGCAATTAGAAAAGGCAATTTATTTGGGGGTGGAGGTAAGTGTGCTGCCATGCACACCCCAAAGGATCACTGGGCCTTTCCTTTGATTCCTGCTCACTTACAGATTCCTTCGAGTTTTGCCCTTTTTGGCAAACTACAGTGGCACAAAGCTTTCAGTGAGTGCTTTGGAGCTCAGTATCTACCCAATGGATTTATTTATTAAAGAGGGGATGAGTCTCTTCTTTCAGGACTGCAAGCCCAGTTTGCAGCATCTCACATGACCCTGTCATTGACTGACCCCAGGAACTCATGGCAGGCCATGTCACCCCCTTAGGGCCTTAAAATTCCCTCCCTGCACAGCAAAACACAGTGCAGGGCTGGATCACAGACTGCCGGGGCTGAACACATTTTCCCTAGAAAAAAGGAATCAAAATACAGATCTGAAGCAAATGCTTCCAGCTGCTCTGAGTATCTCTACATTTCCCTCCCCTCTACTCTCCTGGAGAAGATTACTGAACCAATGCTCCACTCCTGTTTATTCAAAGAAAAATATAAATACACTTGAAAGAGGGAGCTTTGTGTTCAAAAATCCTGTATCCCAAGGACACAGAGAGAGCAAGCCATGGAGTGCCTCTTCAACAGACCCATCTACTGTCTAGGAAGCTTTTCCATTCCAGCTCCTCATCCTTGAGGAGAGATGTTAATATTCCCTTTATGCAAAGCGAGAAGGGTGCGGGGATGAGGGTTTGTGAAGCAGAGCTGGCTCCAGTCCAGGCTGCGCCGGAGCCCATCAGCCAACGGATGCTGGAGGGAACATCTTCAAGTCATTTGCTGGCAAATGATATTTGCAGGCCCTGGTGCTGTGAGCAGCTACCCCCAGCACCCCTACACCAGCCTTGGAGGAGCCTGGGATGAGTTCTGGTCCTTCCCAGAATCACACCAGTGGAAAAGCGCTGAATCCAAACCCAAACTGGACCTTTTTGGTGTGGATTCACCTCCAGGGACAGAAATGTTTGTGTATGGAGGGACCGGGTCAGGACTCCTCCAGGGAACACAGCTCTAGGCATGCAAATGAGGATGGTTGGTTAAACTGAAAAAGAAGGTCTTGGGAGTTTTTTAAAGCTCTAAATGGTTAGTGGGATTTGACTTTTTTTTCCAAGGAGGAGAAAAAACGCAGCAGGAGCTGCTGCGGCCCCCATCAGGGAGCAGATTCTGGGTTACTGACCCAAAGTGCAGTTGATGGAAAGCCCCAGGGCTCCTGACAACCTGCAGGACCTCCGAGAGGGACAAATAACCACAGCAAGCCCTGAGCAGAGTGCTGGTTCTACAGGGATAATACCATCACTGCAGTGCCTGCACCCACTGCAACACATTCCATCACCAGCCGTGTAACGGAACCAGCCTCCCAACAGAAGTGTGAAACTGGGCGACCTGGGCCTCTCCTGCAGAATTGCTCTTGGGGGGCTGAGAGACCCCCCCAGTGCCCCCCTGCAGCACAGAGCCCTGCCAGGACAGGTACAACCCCCAGCTGTAGCAAAGGTTTATTTCCCAGGGCTGGACCTCAGCGTGCGGCCGCAAAAACGCGGATGAGCCTCAGCACATCCACAGGTGTCACAGCCACCGGGACAGCAGGGGACCCTGGCTCTGCCCTGCCACCACTTCGTGTCCTTTCTCCTCCGAGGGGCAGGAACATCAGCCCAGCAGGGCTGTGGGCTGGGTGACCCAGGCTGGGGTGACTCTCACGGCCATCCTCCCTGCTGGAGCTGTTGTTTCTATCTCTGCAGCACGTTTGCTTATCTCGACAGCAAGACACACGCTCCGAGTGCCGAGAGGGTGCAGCACACAACAGAGAACCCCACAGACAGTTATTTGCCTTTGAACGCCAGCTCTGCCCTCCACGAGTCACCTGCCAAGGAGAGGCAGCACCGCTGGCAGTGCCACGGCGGGATGTGCCAGGGACCAACCCCGCTCTGCTGTGACTAAAGGGACCTCTCCTCCCTCCGAGCTGTGCACACCCTTCGGGGGGAACTCTTAGGTCCTGTTTCTTTGAAAATAAACAGCTCCTAAATGCAGCTCAAGGTTTCCAGGATACAGAAGAGCAGAGCATGGGGAGCACAAGTGTCCAACTCCTGCAAAAATAACGCGCTGGAGAGCTTGGACACGTTTCAAACTGTGACAAAATAACCTGTGGGAGCAAAAGTTTAATAGTCTGGATCTAGGGAGAGGAAAAAAGCTTGATTAATCAGCTACTGAAGTTACATCTCTGCATGGCTGCAGAAACAGTCACCCAGTGAGCATTTAAACAGAGAACACACTACTCTGTTAATTCCCCCAAAATTTCCCATCCAGAAAAGAAACCTCTCTGCCCTCCCTGCGAGGGAACAACACACGTTTGAGGGGAAGAGGGGGAGAGGAGGGGCAGAGGCTTTGCTTTAACTTGAAAATAAACAAGTCGCAGCACATGTGCACGCACACAAACACGGCACATCTGAAAGCCATCATGTCCAATTTACGGGCTCACATTTCCTCCCCTGTGCAGCTCCCAGCCCCGGGGCTGCGCAGCCCCCCGGCCGCGCTCGCTCACCATACTGAAGTCCAGCAGGTCACTGAGCTCTTTGTCTGTCCCAACTGCAGCCATTCTCTGCTGCTGCTGATTCATATTCCCACAGACTCAACAGTGGCAGTCCTGGAGAAAGCGAGGGGGAGGGGAGAGAGAGATTTTAATGACTACAGCAAACTACCCACCCCATTGATGAATATTTTAAAAAGACAGAGCGGAGGGGTGAGAAAAGAAAAACCCTGAGCGCGTCTGCAGCGTCCAACTCCGGGGCCAGAGCACAGTCGGAGTCCTCACACAGCACCCAGCGGCAGGAACAAGCGCTCTATTGACCAGACACACTTGTATGTTAGTTTTTTGCTGCCAATTCCACTAGTTCGGGCCAATTCTGTTCCTGGCGTGTGGCGAATGAAGGGAAAAAAAAAAAAAAAGGAAAAAAAAAAGAGACAACTCATTTATCAAAGGGTTCAGG
>VZRO01005088.1:61707-77797 GCA_013397915.1 Daphoenositta chrysoptera
CCTTCTCTTTTTTCCCTCTTCTCTCCTTTTTTCCCTCTTCTCTCCATTTTTCCTCTTCTCTCCTTTTTTCCTCTTCCCCCTTTCCCCCCACTTTTTCCTTTTGGGCATTCCTGGGAGGAGCTGGCAGCTCCAGACCCATCTGGACACCAGGGATAACAAATGGTCGGGAGGGGAGAGGGAGAGGCCGTGCTCAGGCCGCGTTTGTCAGGTCCGTGTCGGCACCTGGCCCATCCCTCAGCAGCCCCTTAGCCCCGGGGACAGGAACGGGGGTGCCGGCAGGGAGGCGAGGGGAGAGGGACAGGAGGGGAGGGAGAGGGGCAGGGTGCTCGGGGACACCCCTGCGGCAGCCGGACGGGGCTGAGGGCAGGATGTGTCCCCTGGGAGCAGAGCCTTGTGCCGCGGGGTTCCAAGGACTCCCCAAACACAGCAGAGCAGCTCCCATCCATCCCGCATCCCACAGGGATCCGGTGCGGATCCCGCCCCGGGCTGGAAGTGAGAGCGTTTCTGCAGGGGTGGGAGCGTGGCAGCAGTGCCCCGCAGCCAGAGCTGGTGGCCCTGCGGTGGCCGTGTCGGGAGGCAGCAGCAGGTGCCAGCAGGGCTGATCCCAGGGGCCAGGACAAGAGGGGGTGACAGTCCTGCTGGCTCCTCACGGCACGGAGCGGAGCCGGGGGTGCCACCAAGGGCCCTAAGTGCGAAGGGAGCAGGAGGAGGGAGGTGCTGGGGGATGCAGGAGGGTCCCGTCGGTGTTTGTCCAGATTTTCCGTGCCTGGAAGTGCTCAGAGCTCAGTGCTCAGAGCTCTGAGCTCTGGTCTAGTGGAAGGTGTCCTTGCCCGTGACAGGAGGCGTTTAGCAGGAGCTTCCAGCCTAAATCATTCTGGGATTCTGTGATTTTCAGCCCGGAGTGTGGAGGATGGGGGATGCCTGCTGAGCTCCAGCCTTCCTGGGAGAGGGGTGCTCTGCCCTGGGGCTCCTCTCGCTCCCCACCCCAGGGAGAGGGGGACAAACCCTCCCCTCTCAGGACAGAGTGACCACCGGGGCCGTTCTCCCACTGCCCTGCAGCTGGGGGACAAACACAGAGGAGGCGACACAAGAGCAATGGGGGTTTTAAATCCTTCTTTGGCTTTAAAGGCTGCTGGGGGTCACCCACGGCCGCACAGGCTCGATGTCCCCGAGGTGGGCACGGACCTGCGCCCAGGAGCCTCCGAGGAGCCCCGTCCTCCCAGCGCTCCCTGGCACAGCTCCAGCTCCCCTCTCCTGATCCCCTCATTAGCTGCAACACGGAAAGTGTTTTGAAACCTCTGCAGAGGGGTCTGTGTCCCCCCTCCCCTCCCCCTGCCTCGGCCACTTTTCCCGTCACGCTCATTAGAGCCCTGAGTATCAATCAGGGGGAGATGAAAGCCAGCTGGGGATACATTACAACACCTTGGGAAGGGATGAAAGCGCCTCTTTAGTCCTAACAAACCTCTCCAAGCCCGATTGCATATGGATGCGAGCCTGGCGCTCCCGCTGCCTTTCATCTCGGTTTTTGCCTTTTGGGCTCTTTGGGTTCTGCCGCCTCCGCAGCGACCCAGTGACACCACGAGTGTGACCAGCGCGGTGGCCTGGGGACCCTGGCATGGGTGGCACAGCCTGCTGGATGCGCCAAAAAGATTATTACGAGGTTTTAGGGGTCTCGTTTTGCCCGTTTGTCCCCTCTGATGGCTGAGGGCTGAGAGGACGACCCAAAACATCGCCAGCAGGAGTTTCCATGGACACCTCCGGGTGCACATCGGTGCCATCCCGGCTCCGGGATGGCTCCCACCGAGGGAGGGGGACAGGATCAGGCCCTCGCCGCCTTGCGTTGCGATGGATTTTAAATTTAGAAATTGTTCAGATTTGTACTTTGGAAAAAAAATCCATGGGGCATTAAATATTTACAGAAAATCAGCAGCTGCGTAAATAATAGAAAAATCCAATATTCGGCGAGTGGACCGGTTTTCAATAAATTTGAAAATTTTATGATATTGTTATTATTATTTATTGCCTATTTTATTTGCCGGTGTGTCTCCCCACAGGCCGCATGGATCTGGGTGTTTGACCAGCTCGTGCCAGGCCAGGGGTCAAACTCCTCCTGCCCAGAGCTCGCTGCAGCCGGGGACAGGACCCCTCTGCCACTCCCTGCCCTGCTGATGCCCACCCTGGCACGGCCCCACGGTGTCACCGGGGGTCCCGCAGGGCCACGGGAGCCCCGTGGGAGCAGAGGGCTGTGGAGGGTGACGGCGATGTAGCACCTCCTCTAATGGGATCCTCTCCACAAGTAATTAAGCTCCGGCTAATGCTAACCGTAATGTGATGTATGTATGCCTTTAACTAATCATTTATTAGCCTCGTTGATGGTTTGTCAATATTAATTCATTTATTTAAACAACTCCGAGCTGTAATGAAGATGTTTGCTTTAAGGGGGGAAAAAAAAAGAGATGGAGCTGCCAGGAGATTTTTTTGTTGACTCGATGTGTGTCGCCCTGCCCCGGGTGATGGGGCTCGCCGGGACGAGGAGCTGCTGCCACTGCTCAGCCCGGGCTGGTGGCCTGTCCTGGGGTCGTGGGGAGCTGTCACTGGTGGAACTGGGAACCAGGGGAGCACAGGGAGCTCCAGGCCTCCCGCAGCACCCAGGGCAGCAGGATGGGGCCCCGCTTCCTGCCCCGGGGCGATGGGAGCATCCCAGGGATGTTGGGCTCCCGCACAGCCCAGTTGTGCCAGCTCACGTTGGAGCAGCTCCAGAGCCAAGCAGCTCCACCGGAGAAACTTTGAACGAGTTTCCCTTGGTTTGACCTTAAAATGTTCGAGCTGTGCCTCAAAGCCTGAAATCAAACCCAAACGTGCTGCCTGACCCAGAACTATCGGTTTTTGCTTGACTTTCGATTTGTTAATGATTTCAGACCAGTTTTCATTTCAAATCAAAGTACTTCTATTTTTTTTTCTTGGAGGTGGGGAGTGGGAAACTGCTGATAAACTGAAAAAAAGTACTTTTGGTCCTGTTTGATAAGCCCAGGTTGGATCAGATTTGGTCCCTGTTTTGGGCCCTCTGGGTGTTGCAGCCGGTGGGATGCAGGAGAAGGGAATGTTGTGGGAAGCATCCTGGGGCAGAGGGGTCCTGCCCCGGCTCTGGGCTGAGCAGATCCTGAAGCGGAGCCTCTGGCCAGACCTTGGATCAGCTGCTTCCAGCTCTCCTTGGCAGCTTCTTAATATCAACTAGATCACCGTATTAAAGTTAACTTTCTCTTAAACAGGCTTAATTAGCATCCTTCAGACAAACATAAATTAATCCTGGGTTGCTCAGGAGGATGTGGAGTTTCCCCTTGATCGATCGCCAGTCCTGGCTGGAGACAAACTCCTTGGGAAGCCGGGGCTGGTGTTCGGGGTCCCTAAGGCTGCGCCCAGGTGCTCTGAGCTGGTGGCTCCTTGTGTCCTGCTCCAGCTGTGGGCACAGAGACCTGGCTCTGGATGTCACCACTGCCACATGGGACCGTGTGTGACCACGCGTGACCGTGTGTGACCACTGACTGTCACGCAGGACAAGGTATGACCGTGCACAAGCACACCTGAGCATTCCCGACCGTCCCTCACCATCCGTGACCACACACAGCCACACACAACCCTGTGTTACCACGTCTGACCACCCACCATGTGTGACCTTGTACAACCGCGGATGACCATGAATGACCATTCACACCACACACAGCCACACACGACCCTGTGTTACCACGTCTGACCACCCACCATGTGTGACCTTGTACAACCGCGGATGACCATGAATGACCATTCACACCACACACAGCCACACACGACCCTGTGTTACCACGTCTGACCACCCACCATGTGTGACCTTGTACAACCGCGGATGACCATGAATGACCATTCACACCACACACAGCCACACACGACCCTGTGTTACCACGTCTGACCACCCACCATGTGTGACCTTGTACAACCGCGGATGACCATGAATGACCATTCACACCACACACAGCCACACACGACCCTGTGTTACTGTGAATGACCAGTCACCACCGTGGATGACCACGTACAACCATGAAGGACCATGTACAACCCTTCCCCGCCATCCATGACCACACACAACCACACACAACACAATAATACCATGTCTGACCACTCACCATCGCGTGTGACCGTGTACCACCACGGATGACCATGCATGACCATTCACCACCACATAGAACCACACATGGCCACATACGACCAAATGTTACCATGCATAACTGTGTATGACCACACACGACCAGTCACCTCCATGGATGACCACACATGACCAGTCACCACCATGGATGACCACACACGACCATTCCCTGCCATCCATGACCACACACAACATTGTACAACAAAATATTACCTTGAACAACCATGTATGACCACACACAACCACTTGCCACCATGGATGACCATGTACAACCATGGATGACCATGTACAACCATGGCTGACCATGTACAACCATGGACGACCATGCATGACCATTTCCCACCATCCGTGACCACACACAGCCACTCACCACCATCTGTGACCACACACAACCACATGTGACCACACATGACCACACACAACCCTGTATTACCCTGGATGACCACTCACTATCATGTATGACCATGAACAATCATGGATGGTCACACACGACCACTCACCACCATCCATGACCACCCACAACCACACACACTCATGTGTGACCATGCACAACCAAATATTACCCTGTACAACTGTGTGTGAGCACACATGACCACTCGCCACCACGGATGACCATGCAGAACCATGGATGACCATGCATGACCATTCACCACCATCCATGGCTGCACACAAGCACAGATGACCACAGACAACCCTGCAGCACTGTGCCCAACTGTGTATGGCCACACATGACCACTCACCAGCATCCGTGACAGTGCACAATCGTGGATGACCACGTATGACCATGTGTGGCTATGAAATGTCCCCCCACCACAGATGCAGCCCCCAGGTGCAGGGTTGGTGTCTTGGCTGTGCATGGCCGTGGATAGATTGTCTCCCATGAAAATGTTCCTTGTTCCTGACCAGCCTTGCAGGGTCTGCAGCATCTTGCTGTTGCAGAGGACATATCCATGGAGAAGGACCTTCTCCTGCATGGTTTGATCGTGCTGCCTGCTCTTTTCTGTTGGTGCCCTTTATTCTGCCCAGGAAGGACCAGAAAGCAGGCTCCTTCTCTAGGGAAAAACAGCCAAAAAGAAGATGGAGATGTGATAGGAGGTCAAAGGAACCTGGGGGTGAAAATCACTGTGTTTTGGGAAACTACTGAAAGGCCTCCAGTGCAGCAGGAACCTGCACGGACTCCTCAGGAAACAGGGGTGGAAGAAAACAGGTTAATTCAGATCAAATCGTTGGTGGCATTTGTCTGTGTTGATAAAAGCAACGCCCAGAGCTCCTTGAGACTTCAGCGGCCTTCGGTCCAGAATCCTGCAGGAAAATGGGGTGGAGATACTTCGCTTTGGAGGCAGGGAAACTGAGGCACGGAGGGGTTGACAGCCTTTTTGGACTGCCACACCCATCTCAGCCCCAAAGTCCTCGTGCAATGGGCTCAGAACCTTGAAAGTCCCCCCGAGAGGAGAGGGATTTTCCCTTGGGAATCACCCAGCTCTGTGCACAGAGCAGCTCCGGATGGCTCGGCATCCCCCAGGGAAACAGCACGGGAGGCGATGGGGGGACAAAGGACCCATGGGGGGGCGATGGGGGCCGGGTCCCCTCAGGGTGAAGGCGCACAGGGAGCCAGGGAGCCCCTCCCCGCCGCCGGGAGCAGCAGAGGGATGGGAGCGGGCAGGGGAAGCGCGGGGCGGCCGGAGCAGGGGGGTGCCCAGCCGGACTCTGGGTCACGGAGCCGGGAGCGGGGCGAGGTGCCGAAGGGATCAATAGGAATTCTAATATCATACGAGTCAATTCTGACCTGTCATGGGCAGCGCGGCAGGCTGACTCCAGAGCTGCAGGACCTGATAAATGGGCTCTCAAAACCATATTTATAGCAAGAAAAAGCTCATAAAATGGAAACGGGCAGGGCGAGGGAGGAGGACGCTGCAGCCCGGCCGCGCTCCGGCCATTATGCTGGCTGCGGGAAGGGGAAAGGGATGTGGGAAGCTGCCCGCCCTGGGAGGCTGTTTAGGGGCTGGGATTTGGTGCTGGAGGGGTTGTGGGGTGGAGACCCCGCCCATGGGGCAGGGGAGCACCAAATGATGGCCTGGGTGGGGTCAGGCGTGAGCATGGAGTGACACGGGGCTGTGGGAGGTTGGGTTGTTAACCCCAGCAAACTCCTGCCCCCAGTCCTCCACCAGCCCCTGTCAGCCCCACACCGCAGGGACACCGCTGTGGGAGAGCTCTGGGGCCACCTCGAACCCCGCTCTGGGCTCCTGACCTATTTCTGGGGGACACACATGAGGAAGGTGCTGCTTCCCCTTATCCCTCCCCAGGCAAAACGAGACCTGCAGCCGCTCATCCCTGCTCCCCTCTTTTCCCATCCTGTCCCATCCTGTCCCTTCTGCTTCCCCATCCGGAAGAGCAAACCCTGCCTGACATTTCCAGGAGCTCCAGTTTTCCTCCAGGCCTCGAGAGAAATTGGGGAAAAGATGAAGAGGGACAGGTAGGCGTGTGCAGGGGCATCAGCTCATCTGTGCCCTAAAGAGGTTTGTCCCCTCTCCTCTGTCCCAGCCAGCAGGACACCCAGGGGTGACTCCTCGTGCCAGGAGTGGCATGAAGGACCACGGTCCCTGTGTGGTTCCCCTGCCTTGATTTGCTCCTTCATTGACTGATTTGCTCCTTCATCCTTCTCTATCCTCCTCCCTATGGATCAAACCCCACACAGTGCTGCGCTGTTCCCCTTCTCCACCTTTTTGGGCATTTTTCCTGCTGTAAATCCTCCCCAGATATTGCTCCCCGTTAACCAGGGAGGTTTATCACCCCCAAAGGCCCCTCCCAGGAGGTGGGGAGGGGGAGCAGGGGGAGGTGAGCACCTCTCCATCCTCTCTGTGCCTTCTCAGCTCCTGTGGATGCCTGTGGGCACTCAAGGAAAACCAAACCAGCCAGACAACGTGTCTTGTGATTTATTCCATCCCCTCCTGTGACTTTAACCAGGCTGGCTGGAGCCCACCTGTGTTACAGGTGTGATGAGTTTGCTGGGCTCAGCTTGGGTCCTCTGTGAAGGGGGTCTTGGGAGGAGGAGGAGAAGGTGCTGAGGGAGAGTGTGACACGAACAGGGGCTGGATTTGGCATCCAAGGTGCCCCCTTGGTGAGACTGATCCTCTGAGTTGCGTTCTCCCTGTGGCTTGTGGCATTTTTGGGATGGTCCACACTGGCACTAGGATGGATCTGCCAGGAACTGGGAATCTGTTATTTTGCCTTCATTTAGAGCCATAGAAGGGACAGGAAAACTCCCACCTCCAGATTTCCCGAATGAAAAATTGTTTTTTTCTTCCCCTTGGAGCTTCTCTCCCCCTCCCCTGTGCAGCAAATACAAATTTCTGATCACACCCGGATCGATGCAACCTGAGCCAATCACCCTGAGAGGAACCTGCTGGAAACCCAGCCCCGTTCCCTGCTGCTCCTTCCTCCTTTCCCTCCTCACCCTCCTCCTCCCAGCAGCCTCACACTCTCCTCCTGCTCCCTCCTGCTCCCTTGGCAGGGGCCTGGGGTGGCTTTGTCCCCTGATCGTGTGACAGAGCATTTCTGCTGTGCTGCTGTTCCATGGACGTGTTCTGCCAGGCCTCAGCTCCAGCGTTGGGGTGCAGGGGGACCGTGGGGTGAGGAGGGGATGCAGCCCCAGGCTGGTGCCAATCACAAAATCCCAGAATGGGTTGGGTTGGGAGGGAACTTTAAGAACATCCTGTCCTATTCCCTGCCATGGCAGGGACACCTCCCACTGTCCCAGGCTGCTCCAAGCCCCAATGTCCAGCCTGGCCTTGGGCACTGCCAGGGATCCAGGGGCAGCCACAGCTGCTCTGGGCACCCTGTGCCAGGGCCTGCCCACCCTCCCAGGGAACAATTCCTTCCCAATATCCCATCCAGCCCTGCCCTCTGGCAGTGGAAGCCATTCCCTGTGTCCTGTCCCTCCATCCCTTGTCCCCAGTCCCTCTCCAGCTCTCCTGGAGCCCCTTCAGGCCCTGCAAGGGGCTCTGAGCTCTCCCTGGAGCCTTCTCCTCTCCAGGTGAGCACCCCCAGCTCTCCCAGCCTGGCTCCAGAGCAGAGGGGCTCCAGCCCTGGGAGCAGCTCCGTGGCCTCCTCTGGACTGGCTCCAGCAGCTCCACGTCCTGCTGATGTTGTTCCCCAGGGCTGGGGCAGCTCTGCAGGTGGGGTCTCACCTGAGCGGGGCAGAGGGGCAGAATCCCCCCTCCCCTGCTGCCCAGGCTGGGGGCTCAGCCCAGCACAGGGGGGGTTTCTGGGGTCAGTGCCCATGGCCAGGGCAGGCTGAGCCTCTCGCCCACCAACACCCCCAAGTCCTTCTCCCCAGGGGTTTGGGAATCCTGAGGAGCTGCTGCCCTGCTCTGTGCCCGGGTTCCTCTCATGGCTCAGGAGGACAATGGACTTTCCTTCCTCACAACCTGCTTTGGGACAAGGTTGGACTGTGCTGCGCAGGGAGAAAACCCCCCCAAATATCCCCAGGGGATATTTGTGCTCCAGGGGCAGCACCAGAAGCTGACATTGACCTGGGACTGGTCCAGGCAGATTTCACAAGAACCAGCAGCTGACACCAAACAGATCGAGTCCAGAATGAATACAATAACCCCAAAATCAGAGGGATTTCTGGCGGAGCTGGGGACTGACTCGCTGCTGCCGCTGCGCCCCCGCTCCTGACCAGGAGGAGGGCTGGGAGCTCACGTGTGCAGCGGCGGCCGTGAGGAAGGAATCAGCTCTTTGCTCGGGTTTTGCTTCAGGTATTCTCACAAAATGTGACACTTTCTGCTTCAAAAAGGAGAGGAGAAAATAAAGATCAGTGTGTTGGAACCGATAATTCCAGTCCCATCTTCCTCCCATTTTTTCCAAGCAAATCCTCTGGTTTATTTATGAATTAGGCTCACAAAAACCTTTGAGCATCTGGAGGGTTTTTGTGTTAAAAAATGCAACATTTCCCAAAAAAAGTTTTGTATATGGATTTATAATTTTTAAATAAATATCTGTGGAAAAAACAAAATGTCTTTGAAGCCCCGTTTCTCACCATGTGGGGGAGTTTATCAAGCAGGTTGGTTGCAGGGATCTCGGCGAGGGTGAGACATTTTTCCCAAGCTACCTGCTGGCAACAGGCAGGGAAAGGGATTTCCAAGTGGCACCCGTGCTGGGAGCAGCCTTTTGGGATGGAGCAAGGCGGGGAGCAGGATATAGGACTGGATGTAGGCGTTTGGTTCTGCTCAGGTGTTTATTGCATTGCAAAAGCCTTGTCTGCTCCCCGGATGGGGAAGAGAAAGTCACAGAATCGTGGAATTGTTAAGGTTGGAAAAGACCTCCAAGATCATCGAGTCCAACCATGAACCTGGCATTGTTTCTCCACTAAGCCACATCCTCAAGTGCCACATCCACACAGCTTTTGAACACTTCCAGGGATGGTCACTCCCCCACTGCCCTGGGCAACCTGTTCCAGTGCCTGACCACATTTTCAGTGAAGAAATTTTTCCTAATATCCAATTTAAATTTTCCCTGGTGGAAGGGTTTTCCAGGGGCTCAATTGACACACACCATTTTACAGAGAGAGCTCTGGAACTCTGGTTTTTCCCTCTGGTGAGGATCTCAGGAAAGCATCGTAGCAAAAGTTGGGCCATCAGGACTTGGTTTCCCCATTTCCTCTTGGTGGGTCCTTTGAGGACCTGGAAGAGGCAGCCTGGCTGGGTGGGATGTGGAGGATTTCCTCCCCTCTGCTGTTGGGCATCAAGAACTTCACAGAAATCAGGAACCCGAGGCCACCAAGAGCTGCCAACATGCAGGGACCAGTTCCCTGCCATGTCCTGCCTTGCCTTCTCCACATGGCTACCACTGACATGACCCAAAGGCTCCCAACAGCCCTGCCCCATTCCCATCTTGACGGTCCCGTCTTCCTCCCGCCCCAAATTCATCCTGCCCCAACTTCATCCTGCCCCATGTGCCTTCTCGAGGTCAGGCAGGGTATTTTTAGATAGGACATAAAGAAGGCAGGAAATACCAGTTTGGAGCTGGTGTCTGGAGAGCCACCTCTGTGGTGGGAGGTGAACCCATGACCAGCATCTGCTGGTTCTGAATGGAGCAGAACAGCTGCTGGGTGACCCCTATTTCTGTGCTCGTGGGCACTTTCGGGCATTTGCGTGGTGGTGGTGGGCAGGGGTGACACCAGTGGGCAGTGGTGACCCTGTGTCCACCACCAGCTGCACCATCTCCTGCCTAAAGGGTCTCCAGCAGCAGCAGCTGCCACCACCCCAAGGACTGAGCACCCCAGCTCAGCTGCTGTCCCCAGGGATGGACACACAAACCCAAGGCAGACAACGGCCAGGAGAAAAGAGTTTTCTGCAGCACTGAGTAGCTGAGCCCAAGCCCCTGAGCTGTGCTCCCACACTCGGCTGGGGCACATTCCCGTGCTGATGGAGACAGATGTGTCCCCGAGGTTCTGCTCCATCCCCTCTGCTCCTTGGCCACCTGGGAGAGCCTCTCCTTGGGTACAGACCAGCGTTCTAGCCTGGCCTGTTGGACACAACCCAACCACTGCCATCCCAGGCCTACCTGCTCCTTGAGGCCCATTCCCCATCACCCATTCCCCATCACCCATTCCCCATCACCCATTACTGGGCCAACGTGCCTCTGGAAAAACAGGCTGGTTGTGTGGAGAACCCAAGCGTGGCAAACAGCGATGAGCGCTGGGAGAGGACACCTCCCCACCCATCTCCTCTGCCAGGCCTTATCTGGGAGGGAAGGCGCATCCGGAGGGAACGAGGAAGAGCTGAAGGGGACATCTGGCTGCTCGAACCCTTGGCCCCCATCTCCATGTACCCGGTGAAGATCCTGGCGTCCTCTTGACGGAAGCTAGGCTGCATCCCCGGCCTTCCTATCTCCTTGCAGAGCATGGCAGTTCCTGAATTGCCTGCCCGTGGCGGGCCCTAATGGCCCAGAGCTGATGTTTTATTGTCGGGTTTAAAAGTGTAATTAGTTCAAGTGTAAACAAAAAAACCTTGCTTAATTAAGAATTTTTAAACAGGGCACAGAGAGATTCCGGAAACATTAATGAACCCCAGGCAAGCACCATAAAATTGATCGAGGGAAGAGAGACGGCGAGGGCTGGGGGAGGGCTGGGGTGGGATGAGCGAGGAGAGGGTTTTACCGCAGGAATCGCCTCAGTTTACTTTGGCCGCTTTAGTGCCGGAGTGCATTTGGAGGCTGCGTTTATGGCGATGGGTCTCCATAGAAATGCCTAATGATTTTTTATGCATTAATGGGAGCGATGGACAGCGGCAATACATTGTTTAAGGAGATGGAGAGGATCCTTTTAAGGCTGACGTGTTATAGATCAAGAGTGACAAGGCAGGCCCTGGGATGAGGTTCCCTGTGCCATGGCCTGGTGGGGCCCACACCTGAACAAGGAGCGAGTGTCAGGCCGGGCCTCTACGAGTCCATGAAAACAAGAAGTGCAATCAAGGTGCTGTTTTCCACCAGCCCATCCCTGCTTTCAAAGCTCTTTTTGGTTGGTGCCAAGAGAAGTTAAATACATCTGCCTTTCCTGTCCATGGACAATGGGTGGGAAGAGGGTCTGAGCATTTCCAGGCACTTCCAGGTGTGCCTTCAGGCTGGCACGTTCTGAGTAGGTTGAAATATCTGAAGCAGAAGAAGATGCCTGGAAGAGCCTTGTTCTTCCTGTTGACTGGGAGGCAGCCACAGGCTCTGGTGGGCTCTGCTCAAGGCCAACCGGCCTCTCCCTGGGTGGTTGGGTTGGGTGGTGGGAGGTGCTGATGAAGATCAACCTTCAAGGCTTTCTGTGCATTGGTGTCCCATTGAAGATGGTGGGTGAGAGAACTGGAAGGGCCACAAGTAAAATGAAAGAGGAAGAAAAGTGACCTTCAGGCTTGGGAAAGGTCATCGCTCTTATTCCACCATCAGGGATGAAGAGCTTTTTGCCCATGGAAGAGTCCTGCTGCCTCTGTTTTGGGCTGAGAGCCCAGCTCTGCTCCCAGGGAAGAGCAGCCCCTGCTGTGGGCAGCTGAAGGACTTTGAAGGTCAAGACGTGTTCTGGCTTTTCCCTTCCTGGCCCAGCATAAGACCCCAAAGATGTCTTGCCCAGTGCTTTGGAGCAGCCAAGCCCTGGAGAATTCAGCAATTTTCTGTTCTTCTGGTCAAAGTTCCCTTTGGAGACCTCTGTGCCACAGGCAGTATCTCTTGGAGTTCTGCGGGAATGTCCAACTTGTTCTCCCCAGACCTCTGTAATGATCATGTTCAGGGCCACCAAAGGCCACCAAAATCCTCAGAGAGAAGCTGGCTGCTGCCTGGGAGCCCACCTTCAGCCTGGCATGGTTTCTCCTGTCCTCCCCTTACCTGAGACAGAGAAGAAACCAGCCAGTGTCCTGTCCTTCTGGACTTGCTGCTCTATCTTCTCCCTTCTGGAGCCATGAACTCACTGCCTTCTACTCTTCCTCAAAGGCCATGTCTTCCAAACCTCCTCTTCCTGTTCATCCCCTTCGTGGTTCTCCAGCTTGTCCACATTTTCCTTGTAAATCTGGTGCCCCACCCAGGTGAGAGGCTCCAGTGGGACCCTCACTAAAGCTGAGTTGAACAAGGGGGTGGCTGCCAGGTCTGGTACCTCACCTGGCCTCTGTGCTCTCCCCAGCCTGCTCAGGGCTTTTCCCAAGAAATCAGGGCACTGTGGGCTCCGTTGAGCACTCAAAACTTGCTCTCCTCGAGGGACTGGAATGAGCAGGGCCACCAGGTGACACATCTGACCTACATGAGACCCCGCCCTGTAGCTGGCAGCTCCACAGCAGGGTTGGGCAGAGACAGGACAAGCAATGAGAGAGAAAACAAGTCACAGACTCATAAAATCCCAGACTGGTTTGGGTTGGAAGGGACCTTAAAGACCATCTCGTTCCAACCCCTTCCTTGGGCTGGGATGGCACTCTCTAGACATGTCTCACTGGATGAGCTATGCTCAAACTCCCCCTTTCAACAGCTTTATCCAGAGGCGTTATCCAGAGGTGGGAAAATGAGGTTTGAGGATTTTGGACCATGTCTAGTGGCAGATCCAACACATGGGATAGGCTGGTCTGCCAAGGGAGGGACACAGCAGGAGGTGGGGTTGCCCTGAGCTGGTGGGAAAGACCCCAGGTCAGCAGGTTGTTCCCTGGGTGCTGTTTGGGTCTCCCGGGGTACTTCTGTCACTGGAGCAACATTCAGTGATGATGGTGGGCACACAGGGACAGCTGGCAGTGCTGGCCCTGGGCACTTTGCTGAGGGGAGGGTGCCCAACACCTACCCAGGGACAGAGCCCACACCCTGCTCCCCAGGGAGGCTGTAGATACCGTGTGGGACGTCCCTGTCACGCCGTCACCTCTCCTGTCCCGTCACACCCAGGGGTGGAACAGCTCCCACCGCAGAGCCCCCATGGGGCATCCGTGGGCTTCCCGTCCTCTCTGCCTCTTCCTTCATTATTTCCCCGCTCCTCCCACCCTCTCCCTGCCTCTCCTCCTTTCCCTGGCTTTTGTTCCTTCTCTCCTCTTCCCCTCCCTCCTCCCAGAAGCCTTCCCCCATCTCCAATCCCTGCTCCGGCTGCCCAGCCTGTGTCAATTAAGTATCGATCCCCTGTTCTCTATCAGTGGTCAGCTGAGCTAACCAGTCCTGCTCGCTGCTTTTCACCGGGATGAATAATAACAATAATAATAAAGGGGTAGGGGGGAGGCAGCTGCACTTCGTGCCTGCAGCCCTTCACCTCTCCCTACCCCGCGCACGCCCGCCCTCGCCCCCTCCACAGCTACAGGCAAAATCGATAGCGCGCGGAGTCAGGAATGGAATATTTTTATCCTCTAATTGGGAAATGTGCTTTGACAAAGCCCGAGGAGCAGGGAGGGGGCCGGCAGATACTGTACTGAGAGCCAGGCAAGGCGGCAGAGCCCGGCCAGAGCAGGGACGCCGGGGATTTTCTGCAGCAGCTGGGAGGAGGTGACAGCGGTGGGCCCAGGGCACGGCTCTGCAGGGCTGGGGCAGCGCTGGTCCCGTGGAAGAGCCAGTCTTGACCTAGGGGGTGTCAGCGAGAGGATAAAAAGAGGACAAAAAAGCCCATCCTCCCCCTCAATTCCCTGCCACTGCTTTGCTGTTGCTGTTCCCTGCTCCTGGCTGGCATCCCAGCACTCCACGTCCCATGGCTCCTGTGCTTGCCCAGGCCAGGTGGTGCTGAGCAAGGTGGGACAGTTGTGCTGGTGACACCACAGCGAGGTGTCCCAGGAAGCCACCAGCCCTCCCCTGTTATCCCTGGGAGATCCTCACCCTGCCAGGCCCAAGGCAGCTGGTACTGATGTGGCTGCAGAGATGCGGGTTGGACTCAAGGATCTTAAATCTCTTTTCCAACCTGAATGATTCCATGATATTGGAATGGATTCTGACATTCCACAGGACAATTCTGTGCCCACACAGGTGGTGATCCTGCCATCACCCTCATGTGCAGCTCCAAGTTTGTAACACCTGGAAACACCTTCCTATCTCCAGCTGTGCCAGGGGAGGGTGTTGTCTTTGCCCGTGGCAGGGGTTGGGATGTGATGATCTTTAAGGTCCCTTCCGACCCAAACCACTCTGTAATTCTTTAAATCATCCCCTTCCTGTGGTCACACCAGCTCTGGCAGGTTCTCAGGCATTACTGAAACCAGACAAGGCCATGGAGAGACACCAAGACACAAATCCCAGTCCCTGGAAGGATTTCAAAGAGATGTAGATGTGGCACTTAGGGAGATGGTTTAGTGGTGGTGGGTTAATGGTTGATGATTTTGGTGTCATGGGATGACTTAGGCTGGAAGAAACCTCCTGGAGCTGCTACCAGCCTGAATATTGGGGCTACGCTGGGCACATTCTGGAGAGAGAGACTGGAGTCTTTTCTCCCAGGTAATAAGTGTCAGGAAGAGAGGAAATGGCCTCAAGTTGCTCCAGAGGAGGTTTAGTTTGGATATCAGGAAAAATTTCTTCATGGAAAGGGTGGCCAGGCATTGTCACAGGCTTCCCAGAGCAGTGGTATAGTCACCATCCGTGGAAGTGTCCAAAAAGATGTGTGGATGTGGTGCTTGGGGACGTGGTTTAGTGGTGAACACGGGGCTGGGTTAATGGTAGGACCTGATGATTTTGGAGGGCTTTTCCGAAATTAATCACTCTGTGACTCCACGATCCTGTGAGTCCTGGCTCTGCAGTCTGGCCCCACTCCCTTCCTCAGGAGTTTGGAGTGAATTAGTTTGTTGCCTCTGAGTTGGTTTCCAGTCCTCAAACTGGGAGCACGTGGCACCCTGCTGGCTCTTAGAGTGCTCAGGCAGTGCCAGGGTGGCCGGGCTGGAGGGGAGCCCAGCTGGGAATGTGCCAGGCTCTCAGGACCTCGGGCTCTCAATAGCTGCTGAGGCAGGAGCCTGGCTGCTCTCTTGGAGGAAAGCTGATGTGAAAATCAAAGCAATGATGAGCAGAAATGGAACCTGTGATGTGACAAGTCCTTCATCAGACAAACACCAGGAACGGTGTTGACTTCAGCTGAATGAAGTGGGCGAGGGAAAGCTCCGGAAGGAAATGCTATTTAAAAGCTGAAATTAAATACTTTGACCTGCCAATGCAGGATGTTTCAAATGGTACTTAATTTCCATGTGTAAGGTGCCTGTAATGCTCCTGAGTGAGTGAAGAAGTTACTCGGGTTTAATCTAATTGTGCCTTCCCAGGGTTTATTTCATGGGAGATGTTGACAAGCTGTAGCTTAGGGGGAAAAAAACCAAAGGCTGAAGATGATTTTTTCTCATGACTCTGGGCCAGAGCTGTGGAGGTTCCCTGCTCCCACTCAGCCCTGTGTGTGGGCTGGTGACCTCTCAGCAGAAGGGTTGGACGTGACTCGTCTGCTCCCAAGGATCC